>PHNY01128981.1:3293-32189 GCA_003724115.2 Anethum foeniculum | reverse complement strand
GTTTCATATCAAACCTGTGATCGATCCAGTGGTAAGGTAAGGGGGTCGTAGTTATTTATATTTTATTGTTATCCAGGTTGTTTTATATTATTTGTTGGTTCGTGACTCCCAAATCTAGACCACGGATTTGGAGGGCGTCACAGAACGGACAACCCTTCCATACATATCCAGTATATGTACGTATCGTTTACAAAAAAACGTATGTATTTTATGATTTTATAATCAGTTATTAATATTGTAACCTAACTTAAACTAAACCAAATATTCCCTGTATATCCCATTTAAAAGGGTCTGCGAGGATAAAATGTATGCAGAGCATGCCCCTACCCTAATAGTAGAGAGGCTATTTTCGTGAATACCCCGACTTAGTGCGCAATTAATAAAATAGTGTAAGAAAAATGTTACATATAGTGTTTAATACATAAAATATGAAAAGATATAATACCTGAGCCCATGACATTCTTCACATGGAATTCATCTCGAATTGTATACATTTTTTCCATTAAGGCAACCCTAATGTTGGAAACGTTCTTGTTTGACAAAACCCATGAATCTTGCACCTATTCGATCATACTATGCTTTAACATTTATGGCTTGACCAGTTGTCCGTCAAATTGAATTAAAAACTTGTTCATCCATGTTATGCTAACTTGCGAACCAGAATCCCAAACCTAAGACCGTTGATGATGACTTTCAAATAATAATGACGGTAACCATCAACACTTACACCGAAATATCTGCCAAAACTATGTTTCACAGCCTTTGATCCTAATATGGTAGAAAATCCTTAAATTTCTTGTAAAATCTTCCCAACTGTCAAAAACCCAATATGACAAGAAATGATACGAGTTGTTGATATGACGTAGGACAACAAAAATCAATCATTTCATTGAAATTGAATAGAGGGCGGAGAAAGCCATTGTTTTTTTTTCATTTTTGTACGGCACAGCTTTCTATCTCGAGAATGAAGAATTATAAGGGGGTATGATGCAATTGTGATAATAAATTGAATAAGTATGAATATAATAGCTTTTGTATTACTGATAAAAACTGTTACAAAACTCTCTCAGGAAATCCTGATGTTCTTGAGAGCTGCTAGGTTACAAAATACTCGAGGTAATCGATAATCTAAATGATAACCTATTCTGTGTTTTTTATACATTACACAGTTGTTCTATCAATTTTAAAAGATATGTTCTACAATAAGATCATTTTGTTACAATACATCTCTAATTGATAGTTACAACACTAGAAATCAGGAACCGACAATCAATCTCTCCTCAAAAGGTGGAACATAATCAATCAGGAATATCTTCTTTGCTCATGATCAGTAACCAAATATTAATGAGCATCAAATACTGATGACTTTATCAAATCCTGATCAGTTTCACCAAATCCTAATGACATCTTGAGCAGTATTTTCAACATTAGGAGTTGTCCCACATCGGTTGTGGCAGAGGCAGATTGCTAGAATATAAGCCATCCAGATTACTCCATTAGTATGAGGCCTTTTGGGATTTTCCCAAAAACAAATCCGTGCGGGATTGACCCAGAACGGACAATATCATACTAATGTGGAGTTAGGGCTGCTTAGCAAACCCAACATTTTAATGGGTGATCAAACTCCTCTAGGTACTTTCAACCTTGACCCATGATCGAAGAGTTGTATATTGCATATGTTTGTCTTTCAGTTCTCACATAGTAATTATGAATATTATGTATTTATTTGACGAGTTAAGTTATATGGAGACTAGTTTTTTATTGGAAACCTGGAGACCACTAATGTTCTGTAAATAAAATTTTGCATAAAAACATTGCAAAATGTATTATTTTGTGAATATGTTCTATAGGGATCATTATTTTATTGAAAATCTTAAGCATTCTATATAATCTGCAAGTATAATATTGCAAAACATGTCATTATAAAGTTTAGTTTGCAGATCATATTGCAAAACACACATGTTCTACTTGTCAAACGTAAATTATTTTCAACATTTTCAATAAAATGGTGATATTTATAGAATGTATCACGCATAATAATAAGTTTTGTATTGTTTTGATTGCAAAACATATATGGTCTCCAGGGTCAGTTATGGATAGGTCCGTAAAAGCCTAATGTATTGAATTATTTCGATGTATGGTTTATTTTGTGTTTAAATGCAGGTGATGAAATGATTAGTTCAAGGATATTTTATGGTGGAAAATTGAATTGGCTCCTGTTACTGAATATGTTGGGAGCCAACTCACTATGTATGACTGTTTCGATGAACTTACATTAGACAACCTTAGGTTAAAAACTAATCCTCTAGGTTATAATATAATGGACTTAAGTGTTTGTACTACAGGATACCTATATTGCCTCTTGAACAAAGTTTAGTTTAGCTTCTGCCGAGATTACCCTCAGTTGTAATGTCCATAGTCAACCGATTTATGAGTTTTTGAAGAGGCAAGAGCCATAATATACACATTCAGTACATTAAGGATTGATATGTATGCCTTTTTACTTTAAGGATTTATGTGTACACCTGATAATTCAAGGTTCAAGATATAATTAAGCCAACAAAAAAAAATCAGTATGACCAGGACAATAAAACACGCATAAACTTTATATTCCATTTTCTCATTTACTAAAATATATAATTTTTTTAGAAATGTGAATTTCAAATTTTATATATCAAAAATTAATTGAGTACAAACTATTTATTTAAATAAATAAACATAATAAAAATACTTCTTAATTAAATATAAGATCGAAACCTCACACAAATTCTAGAATCATTTACACTGAACCCATCTAACAGCATCTCCAATAGGCTCTTAATTCATTCTTCAAAATATTAAAAAAAAAATGCGGTTCTTAGCAAGTTATTATATCGGTTAATGTGTCAAACTCCAAAAATTCTCTCTTTATCTATAATATATTAATAAAACAATTTCAGTGTGACACAAAGTTGACCAATAATTGGTGGACAAGACAAGTTTATTACAAAAATATAAGTTAAGAGTTACTAGTTGCTCTTAAAAATGAGTAGAGAGAACAGTCTCTTAACATTTTAAAGTGCTTTTAAAGTCTCTGGAGTTTGAATTTAAGCATTGCTCTAAAACAATTTCAATGTGACACAAAGTTAAGCAATAATTGGTGAACAAGACAAGTTTATTACAAAAATATAAGTTAAGAGTTACTGCTCTTAAAAATGAGTAGAGAGAACAGTCTCTTAACATTTTAAAGAGCATTTAAAGTCTCTTGGAGTTTGAATTTAAGCATTGCTATTTACTTTTTAACTTAAGAGCTCGTATAGAGATGCTCTGTAATCTAACCCTCTCTAATTAACTGTTTTAAGACTGCTAATTAAAACAATTTAAAAAAACCCATAAACAATACTCTAAATATAAAATCAAAACCTACAACTAACGCCGTAAACTCAATGGAATTCACTTATTTGAGGTGACCTCTCGTGACCGCGACGACCATATAAATTACAAAGAAGTTCTAAAATTAAGAAGTACATCCGGTTTGTTCTTTTATGCTAAATAAAATATTACCTTGAAAAATAATACATGAAAAATTAGAGATAGGAGCCGCCAGGTGGGTCCTTGGGTAGTCTCTAGAATGAGTAATAATTTTTACTATTTGTTAATAAGTTAATTTATCCTAAACAGAATGAGTTGGAAGAACGTGTGTATTTATCTTTAATGTAGGGCAATTCCACGTCATTATACTGTACAAAACCTTTTTGTACTAGCCAAAGTCCCATGTTCTTAAAATGCTTGCATTTAAAAATTAGTTCACATGCTATAAACTGGAATACTTGTTTAAGATTCAAGTCAATTTGGATATCATTAGTATGTTCTCAATTAGAACCAGGATAAGGATGAAATGTTTTATCAGCATTTTGTGGAGTTTTCTTTTTATTATTTTTTAAAGTTTATAAGAACTTAAATCCTGAAAAGACACATAAGGCAACAAATTTAAATATAAAATCAGATAACATGAAACCATGAAAACAAATATTTTCTTTCATATTTATTTTCATATGAGAGGCCTTCTCCACGCATCATTTATATAAAAGAGTCACTTTTCATGTGACATTTATCTTTTGCCAATATATGTTGAAGCATGGAAATTATTAAACATGAAACTCATAGTAATTGTACAAAATATTTACTGATGATAATAAAAATCAGAATTATTTATTAAATAAAGTAAGTCGTTTTTACTTTACATAAAATATATGATAATACAATTTTCGCTTAACCTAAAATTTATTTATGAATTTAAACTTACAAGTTGAACCAAAAGAAAAAAAAATGATTACAAAAGACAATTAACAACTCAAAGTGATCTTCCATAAGAAGGTCCATCCAATCACAGAATTATTTTATTATGAGAAAGGCTAGAGTACCCGGAACGGTTCCCAAAACCGTTCTCAAATGCTGAGTTGTCCGTATATAATTGGCTATTTTCTCATGTGAAGTGCATACATATGAGTCCTACAAATAAAAAAATATCATGTGTAATTTGGAAACACTTTTGAGAACGTTTTCGGGTATATAGCACTGCGCTATTATTATATAATAAATAATGTAAAATTATGATACCCATGTTAGGATTGAGTAGTGCTAGGTACCCCAAATTGGTTCCCAAATCTTTTCCCAAATGATGTGGCATGACACCTGGCGTATTTTAATTCGTGGGCGCATATTTATACACGCGGAATCACATATTAATATTTATACACGCGAGATCACATATTATTATTAGAAAGTTACCAATTATTCAGATTACACGTAAATATTTGGGAACCTTGTTGGGAGCCATTTCGGTTACCTAGCATTTTCATCAGCATTATGCCAAACAAAAGCATGAGCAAAGAAGCCCATTTTAACACAGCCTTGTTTTAGCTGTTTATACATTCTCTCTCTCTCTCTCTCTCTCTCTCTCTCTCGCAGAACAAGCAGACAGTAATCCAGAGAGAGAAACAACAAGTTGAGGTAATTGAGTTCTCTCTCCCACATAATTCATCATTTGGTTTCTTATGTTGTTTTACTCCTTTCTTGAAACATGTTCGACACAATAGTATTTGTATTTGCTGATTGTTTTGCTGTTCTTGAGCTGGGGTTTTATCTTGCATAGCTCAATTCTTGATTTTGACTTGAGAATTATGTGTTTATGTATCAAGATTGTATCTTTATTGTTTGTTTATGTGAACCACTGGCTTGGGATTATAATTGTACATACACTTCATTTGGATGAGTAAGGAGAAACAAGAAAAAAATAAAATCTTTGAGGATTAAGACCCCCAACTGATACTAATAATTTGTTTGATATGTCGTAATTTTTCGAGGAAAGGCAAAGTACCTGGTGTTGTTTAAGGAATATATACCTTTGTAATGGTGACTTAATTTAAGTCCAAATTGATAAAGTAGTGATCTTTTTAATAGTGTTAAGTTGGTTGAGGAAGATTTTTTAAGTATGAAGATGTTATGTTAGTTAATTTTCATGCTATTAGAACCCCAATGCTTGGTTATCCAAGTAGTTTATTCTTATATGTGGTTTGTAATGATTCGGATGATCGATATAATATGGAATCAGTATTTTTTTTCTGATCTAGTGTTGTAGACTATTAAAGAATAACTTTGTTGTGTTTGTGATGAGAAGTAGTTTGTTTATAAACATAAATATTATTCTTTTTCTTGCTTCTGGTGGTGGTTGGTTACACTGAACTCTATCTACACTGTCTGCTCAATGCTATTCCTATATATTGCAGTCATCAAGAGCTAGGTTACTTTTTAAGCTTTTGCAACTAAAATGGGATCTGAAGCGCCAAGGAGGGTGACAATCCATGTGACGGGATTCAAGAAATTTCATGGGGTCGCGCAGAATCCTACTGAGACTATTGTTACTAATCTAAAGAATTATGTTGAGAAGAGGGGTTTGACCCCATGTGTTACTTTAGGGAGCTGTCAAGTTCTTGAGACTGCTGGAGATGGTGCACTTCCTATGCTTTACAAGGTCATGGAATCAGGTATATCGGGAGAGGATGATTCCAGCAATGAACAATTTGTGTGGGTATGTATTTCTTACTCTTTGTTTTTTATTAGCTTAAGATCTAGCACTGAATTTTTTTTTTGATGGAGCTAAAGTTATTGTTGGATTCTCGGCTTCGTGTCTGATGCGTAGTATAAAGATACATACTATCTGTCTGTTCCTTTATACTAATTTACTTTAGTGTGACTTTCTTATTCTAGGTTTTAGATTTTGGTAAACAAGTAGAAATTTAAAGTGCGAGAATCATTCTTACATATGTTTCCCATTGGTGTATTCTTACTGTTTGTGGACTAGAAACTTTGAAATGCTGTTTTTTCTAAATTCCAATAAACATGAACCTTTATTTCTTTAAAGCTTCACTTGGGGGTGAATAGTGGATCGGTTAAATTTGCTATTGAGCAGCAGGCTGTGAATGAAGCCACTTTCCGTTGTCCTGATGAGCTGGGATGGCAGCCTCAGGTAGATATGCTTCATTTAGTACTTCACTTATTTTCCTTATCATTGAACTGTCATTAATTTCAAAACTTTAAATTTTCTGCAGCAATTGCCTATAGTCCTTACTGATGGAGGAATCAGTCGAGCAAGACAGGTAATGTTCTCTTCGCCTCTTTTGCCCGAGATCTTAATTCAGACCTGTTTTTAGTGTGTACAGAGCGAAACCAATTTAGCTAAGATAAACTATATGAAAGCCGTTATTTGTTGTTCCACAGTAAATAAATAGTAAATCAGTCCTTTACACCCTTTATTTAAATTGTACATTAGAACAAGTTTTAAGGTTGGATTGTTGGAACATCACACCCTCACAATTTACTTTTGTTTTGGACCTAAGCTACCAGGAAAACTTGTGTTCTGACAAAAAACCTATTACCCTGAAAAAGGCACAGATAGGTGAATTCTCCCTATGCTTTCCATTAATAGAAGTGTCCAATTGCTTTAACTCTAGTACGCCAAGTTGGCGGGTCAATATTTCTGTGAGATGACATTAGCAAGGTTTCGTTAACTCAGATATGTGAGGAACCGACTGCGCTGTATTCTTCCATAACTGTTAAGACATTGTTTTGTCACAATCATACGTCTTTCATACTCAGGAAACACGGTAACTAGAGACTTACTCAATACATGTGACAACATTATTACGCACAGTTACTAGTTTATACGCATCATGCACAAACCTAGACTTTGTTTGGTAATCCTGTTGACAGTGAAGGAAACTTAATTACCATCTCACCGGCTAGATCGATGTCGGATAGACTCACGTTCTTTTAGGGAATAAGTAGATATCTTTCATTTTCTTGAAGAAATTTAGGATATTAAAGACAGGACATTCCTGACCTGCATGAAGGGTTAGGCTGCGGGTTGCATAAAAATTAAATTCTATCTTTTAAGTGAATATCATATAAATGCTTTTTGGTGTGCCAAACGCTTGGATTGAATGTTTGTTCTTTAATTTAGATGAGATCTATTGGTAGGAGAAAGCCACCCCCCAAATCCCACCTTGGGATTACAAAGGAAGACAACAAGTACAATAATTGAATTATCTGATACTTACACAGATATTAATTAATATTTTTATTCCTGCTTATGGATAAGCTTCTGCTCGTGGCTAGCTGTGCAACAACTTGTTTATATATTTCACTAACAACTTATGTTTTTTTATTCGTATGAAAGAGAGGAGTTTTAAAGAATAAAAAATATACCTCTTGTGTCTAGTGATTTTACTTGTTTCCATGCTAGGGGCTCCAATTGTTTTGCTCCTATGAGAACCTATTCCTGATATATAGCTACTCAGGCAAAGAGTAAAAGACCGTGACAGTCCGCATCAAATTACCAATACCATGATGTGGCTTCAGAAGCTAGAAACCAGGATTTAATAAAAGCAATTAAATAATCTGGTAAATCTTTGCCTGTCAGCCGGCTGTCAATGATTGTAGCCTTTCTAAAAATTAAGACCTTACATTGAGAAGCTTTAATATAGTTTTGAACCTGGTATACTAGCAAAGCGCTTAGAAGTCTTTGTAATGTCAAGCTTCAGTTAAATTATTTTTATTTTATTACTCTTTTTGTGTGTTACCATGTGCATAAACTAATATCTTTGCTGGTCTAACATATTCTCTTTCTTTCTTAAAGACTTGTTGCTCTGCTGAGGCAATCCTACAGGTCTTGCAGAAGGATGGCCACGCTGTTACAATTTCAAATGATGCGGGCCGTTACGTTTGCAATTATGTATACTATCACTCCCTCCGATTTACTGAACAGAAAGGTCACAAATCCCTTTTTGTCCATGTTCCGCTGTTTTCAAAGATCAAGGAAGAAGCTCAGATGGAGTTTGTGGCAGCCCTTTTGGAGGCTATTGCATCAACATGTTGATATGATATACTGAATCTGAAAGTAAATTATGTCTCTTGTTGTCATGGACTTTTACTTTCACCTGTAAATCAATATGTTCATATTGTAATGATTTGAATAAAATATTTAGATTTCAAAGTTGTTATTTGTGAGTTGAGTTGTTGACATGTAACCTCTGGTTTTTTTATATGATCAGCTAAAAAATTATTAGCACCATGATACCTGTACTTTGTATGGTAATTAGTGTATCCGTATCTAAAAATTTCCCCACACTTCTCTCCTGCTCATATAGATAACAAATCGTGCTGATAAATGCTCACATGTGGCCATGTTATACAGTTTAGCGTCAACCATAGTACCAATTAAACATGGTATATTGTTCCAAATAACGTGGTTATGAAATGTTTAAATTGAGTATGTTTCTATTAATAAGGGTTCATGATATGCCAGGTGCTTTATTATGTTTAATAGAGTTATAATTAATTAAGATATGTGTGATCTATATCCAGTTTGAAACTATAGCATTTTTCTCGAACAAAATTTGAATTATCGAGTAAGGTGTTGCAAATAAGTGACGGAAGGTGTGGTTATTATGAATAATAAGGCTACTCTTTAAGTTTAGGAAAGAAAAGTAAATGATGAAAAAAATATTTAGAAAATTTTTGAAAAGAATTTCTTCCCAAATTTTAAGATCTGAAAAACAGTACTAGCGAAGGAAAATGTTAGGAGCACCAATTGATTCCAAAAAAAAATCCTCAAATAACCAATGTCTTGTTTCAGTTGATTAAAATAATAATAAATGAAATGAAACCCCCTTATTAAAACAACATACCAATTAAAATCTTTTATTATGCCGTATTAGTATTTTTTTTTTTTTTTTGAAATTATTCTGCCATATTAGTTGTGCCACAGGAAAAAAAAAAATTGGGTGGCATTACTCTTGAGCGTGTAATTGTAAATTACAAATTTTACCATTTAATTTTATATTATCAGTTGCAATGTATTAATTCGTACCCATGTGTTACTAATTGTTTTCAATCATCAGTTATTATTTATTTTTCATATTGAATTCTCTTTTTTTTTTGTCAGGTTTCCATATTAAATTATTATTTCAATTATTTACTACAAATCTCTTTATATTGTGATAATTTATCTTATAAATTTTACACAAGCTCAAACAACTCCTGCATGGAAGAACCACCAAAATGTTTGGTGTAATGCCTGTTCCAGATAATGTAGCTTGGAATACAATAATATCTGGGCAGATGTCTAGATGATGCTCAGAAGACATTTGATTTCACCCATGAATATGATATCATGGGATTTAACCAATGGCCTTCTGGCAGTATCCCTTCTGCTCCCTCAACTGAATATGGAGGTTTAGAAGTTAGAACATTGTCAAAGACAAGTTGGGTACGTGATTGTGTTTAAATATCAAAAAAGATATACAATGGGATTAAATGGTGGTTTCTGCTTATGCCAACAATGGTTTCACATTCAAAGTGTTTTAGCTCTTTGTGGGATTGTTGAGCCTATCTTTTAGTAAGAAGATACTCCTACCAGGGAACCAGATGCATTACAATATGGTTTGATATCAGTAGTGCTCACATGCAATCAACTTTACATATGAAAATGGATCTCGTTTTAACATGTTGAGTTGCTGGAAGATGCAGAAGAGCTGCTTTAACAACCCCCGATAATGGATAATTCTGTACTTTGGAGTTCAGTGTTGAGGATTTTCAGTCACAACAATATTGATGGACCTTGAGCCCTAGGATCCCGAAGTTCGGGTGCAAGCTTTTAAATTCTATTCTGAAATAGGAAATTTGAAACTTCAATGCATATTAAAGAGGTCACAGTAGCAAGAAAGATGAGAACTGATGTAAATATCATCTTAATTGAAAGGAGTCACTTTTGAACCAGTCTAGACCTTGCAGATCAGACTACGGACAATTATGTATGTCTTCTACTTCTTATTATCAGGCATCCAATTTTCTATCAGATGCATGGAACACATCAAGATTGATTCTCTGTCCTAAGAAGAAACAGGATTATTTTTTATTGGTGATAAAGAACAGCTACCAATGATATCTTCATTTTTACATATATTATATATTTTCATCTCTACCTTTCACTTTCTTCTTAAAGATATATATTATGTTGTGCATGTACTAGTCTGATCATATCTTCTAGTCTTATGATCCTACGAGATTGCGCAAGAAAGGAACTTTAGATGGCAACTAGTTTTATTAATAAGTTTCTCTGAGTGGAATACACTACCAAAAGAATCCAGAAGAACACTTTTTGACCAATTAATAGCAGTTCTTTGAACCACTAGTTGAAGAGTAAAGCAAACTTACCAAAAATATTCTTACACTTGAAGTCTAGGCATGTAGAAAATTTAACATCTGCAGCTACTTTCAAGCCAAGACATATATCACCCCAAAACCCTCGATTTTCCGCGCTAACCAAAACATATATATTCATTTCCAATGTCTTCATTTGTTTTATGTATATCTAATTGTCTTCTCGAACTGCCAAAACTCATAAATGATGGAGAAAAGTATCTCATTGATATTCTTGTTCTGTCTATTGATATTGGCGTATGGAAATGATGAAAGCAACTTATCTGACAACAACACTGTTCGTGAGTATCTTGATAACTTGAATATTGAAGAAGGAGATGAGGTAGAGCTTTTTGAGCTTCCATCATGGACAAGCGAGCGGGGTAGCAAGATTCTTGTGAATGTTGATGGTCTAGGTGCAGTTGGTGATGGGATTTCTGACGATACTCAGGTGATATATATGCGTGTGTTATATGCATCATGCTTTGCAGTACAGTCTAGGCTATTTTGTTTGTCTCAAGTTTGTAGGACATTTCTTTCTCTAGTATTAGAACCACCAAACTGTATTGATCATATAGATAGTGGAGCGCATTATTCATTATCTGATACTACTTTCTGCAATTATAATTAAGCTGCTCTTTTTTTTTTTTTCATGTAATTGTTTTAGGCCTTTGTGAAGGCTTGGAAACAAGCTTGCTCTACGCCAAAATCTGTTCTTCTGGTACCAAAAGGACGTCGTTACTTGGTCAATGCAACTAGATTCAGAGGGCCTTGCGTTGATAGATTGGTCGTTCAGGTGAATCTGTAATGTCTTAATATTTCTTTCACTTTTTACAAATTTGTTACTGAATTTCAAAAATTATTTAAGGGCTGTCAAGATGTCATTTAGGCATATATAGTAAGTCAATTTGATGACAAATTAATACATATAATCTGTGTATTCTATAAAAATTAGAATGTTCTTGTTGTCTTTTTGAAGTGTTATAGCCATATGTCTATGTATAAAAAAATAGTGATAAATTATATTTAATTTTATAGAGAAGCTATAAATATAACTCTGTACAGGTTGATGGAACCATTCTAGCACCAAGTGACCCCAAAAAATGGGATATAAAAAATCCTCGAACCTGGCTTTATTTCTCACAGCTTAAGGCAGTTTATTTCCAAGGGAATGGAGTTATCGATGGTTCGGGAAGCAAATGGTGGGCAGCATCATGCAAAAAGAACAAGTCAAATGTAAGTCATTCTGTAATTTAAAAATTCACGAACTATAGTTAAACGTGCTCTGGTCTGATCTGATGGTTCCATTTTCCTGCAGCCTTGCGTAGGAGCTCCCACAGTAAGAATCCGAATACTTCGTGAAACCATATTATGTAAATCAAGTTACCCAAACAAGGAAGTCTATGTCTAATCAAATTAACCAATCATTTCTTTTCTTGTGGGAAGTTATTTAGTGAACTATTAAAAGAAGAGTTGTTTGCAGGCTTTTACTATTGATTCAAGCTCAGCTGTAAGGGTGCAAGGCCTTACTATTCGAAACAGCCAACAAATGCACTTTACCATTTCTCGTTCTGAAATTGTTCGTGTTTATGATGTACTTGTATCTTCTCCAGAAGACAGTCCCAACACTGACGGAATCCATCTCACTTCATCTACGAATGTGGTTATTCAGAATTCTAAAATTGGAACTGGTTAGTAAAATTCTTCTAAAATTGGAACTGTTTAGTAAAATTCCTGTAATTTATTCATGATAATGGCTATATCCATGTTTCTGTTTCTGGGGGTACTACTGCACAGATGCTCAGCATTATTGGTAATACTGTTATTTATTTATGTTAAGTATTAATACATACAAAATATGCTGATTGGGTTTTGATATGTGATATTTAGGGGATGACTGCATCTCAATCGTCAATGGTAGCTCAAATATCAAGATGAAGAGAATCACTTGTGGACCTGGTCACGGTATAAGGTATTTAATCAGTATAAATCGTTCCAAAATTGTTTGTTCGCATGCTTTTTTACCCTTGTATCAACAATAAAACTTTGGGACTCACCACATGCAATTATGATGAAGTTACTTGTTATCAGTTTTTAATGTGTTTCTGGTATGCCAGCATCGGGAGCCTTGGGAAGGACAACTCAACTGGTATGGTTACGAAAGTAGTATTAGACAATGCATTCCTCAGAGGAACTACTAATGGTCTAAGAATTAAAACTTGGCAGGTAATCATCATTTAAAAACTGGTAAAATCCTCATTGTGTTCAATCCTTCAGTTCTTACGAGTGCATTACTAAGGTGACTGTTGCTATCAAATACTATCATATATTGCCATTATCATAAGTCATGTAACTTTAGCTGTTTAGTCGACATTATAAGTAAGTCCGAGTCATAGACAAATATGAGTCTGCAAAGATGCGATTTTAACCTAATTACCTAATAACAGCAAGTAATAGCATTTATACACTTATTTCATATGCCAAAAGCAGAACTCTTTTCCTGCATGAAGATGGTAAGAAGATGTTCTTTACCCAAATAATCTACTAGCTTCATTGCTTACAAGTAATATGAAACTATCTTCATCAATTAATGCAGGGAGGATCTGGTTATGTCCGTGGAGTACGCTACCAGAATGTGAGGATGGAAAACGTTTCGAACCCAATTATAATCGATCAGTATTACTGTGATTCCCCAAAAACTTGTCAAAACCAAGTACCATCTCTCTCCCTTCCCTCCCTCTGTAGAACTTTCTTAACTTGTGCGTATCTAAGAAGTTACCTTTATTTTGATTTCTTAGACATCGGCTGTTGAAATAAGCCTAATAATGTACCGCAACATTAGCGGAACTTCAAAAAGCGCAAAGGCCATGCAATTTGCATGCAGTGACAAAGTTCCTTGCAGCCACATAGTTCTGAACAATATCAACTTGGGAAGAATGAATGGCACAGGCCGCACAGCCGAGGCTTACTGCCATTCTGCCACAGGCTTCGGGTACGGATACGTGCAACCTTCTGCTGAATGTCTGTCTTCATCAGATAGAGATTTGCTTATCAAAGGCCGTGAAGAGGATCAGTTTGCAGAGTCAAGTAGAGAGCATATTGCACATACTGAACTCTAACCTCTTTTCTTGAGCCCCTTCCCTTGGATGTCTCAAGGAAATGAGTCTCTAACATGTACATTTGTTCATTACTCTCTACTATCTAGAGATGCCAATTAGAACTGTGTGTGTAAATAAGCCAATTTATTGGAAGTATGTAACTATGTAAATTATTAACATATATAAGAATAAAAGTATCATCTTCTTGAACTAGTTTCCTAGTAGTTGACCCAATCTTGAGCATGCCGAGTGCAGTGCAGACCAGCATTAATTTTCAAATTTCTTTTTTATTGAAAAACACATATTTATTTTGAAGAACTGAATATAAACTATACATAAGTAACAAATGCATAACAATTACTAACAAATATTCTTTTCAATTTTTTTCTATAGTAAGTGATTCTTTCCCCATGTTTGCAAATGCACAAATCAATACTATCAACCAAAATATTGTAATAAATGCCAATAATTTTATAATTGTACTATACACGAAAAAATATCACTTAGTTGTATTGAAATGTTAGACCTTTCATTAGTACAACAAAATATAAGTTTTTAAATTTTCTTGTGAAAATATTAAAAACTTTTACTCATAATTTATATATATTTACTTATCCCGCAAAATTTCTCGTGAAAACATTAAGAGTTTTTATTTTTATTAAAAATATTTTTGAATAATCCCTCCGTCCCCTTGAGATATATATATTTACTGTTTTTACACATTTCGAGACTCTTTTATAGTGTAGTTTCATAATTTTTTTTAAAACTTTTATTCAGAAAAAAAAATTGTAGAACTATACTTAAAGAGAATCTTAAAAAACATGTCAAAAAGTAATGTATAGAATTCAGGACGCCAGAAGGAGTATAATTTATTGATAAATTAATAATATTTATTTGTAAATAAATTTCGGTCTTAAAAAATCGAATTCCGAAAAAAAAAGCATTTTTTATGACGTTATTTTGGTCCTTTTGTCCGTAATTTATAAGCACATATAAAATCGTTGACGTATCTCACCCTCAAATTACGCGTTGGTCTCAAGCTTTGTTCTGCGTTTCTTTTACACACACAAAACACACACTAGATCCCAAGCTTCCTTAAGGTTAGTTCTTCTTCATCCTTTATATATAATTTTCGATTTATCTCTCGATTGTATGTATATATATGAATCTGTATCTATAATTACCATGTTTCGATTTTTTTATTATTCGATGTATGTACATATAGTGATTCATCTCGTTTTGCTGACGGTTAATTTACAGTTTTGTTATTTTACAGCGGCGTTTAAAGTTTATTATTGTAAAATTAATCTAAAATAATTGTATTTTTGTTGTTGATGCGTCATAATTTAATGCTGACAGAAAATAAGGTTGCATTTTAGGGAATAATGTTATGGTTGAAGATTGTGAAATTACGATATCTTGATCTGTGATGTTTTAGCTGTGAATCACGCTATGTTCTGTTAATTACGATGTTGGGAAGTTTTGAATTCAAAATGTTGTGAAGTCGGGTTATTTTTCAATGATATTCTTTGATATTTAGGTCTATTTGGTAAACGTTGCTGGAGAATATTTTTTTGAATCTCGTTGTTTTATTATATGTGCTAACAATATAGGGATTCGATGTTGTGAAGTTTGATATCAAAATGTTGTTATGTCGGGTTATTTTTCAATGATATTCCTTCATATTTAGGTCTATTTGGGAAACGTTGCTGGCGAATATTTTTTTGAATCTCGTTTTTTTATTATATGTGCGAACAATATAGGGATTCTTACTTGAAAAGAGAATGGGGCTATCGTTCGGTAAGCTTTTCAGCCGGCTTTTTGCCAAGAAAGAAATGAGGATTTTAATGGTTGGTCTTGATGCTGCGGGTAAGACAACTATATTGTACAAGCTCAAGCTTGGGGAGATTGTGACCACCATTCCTACTATTGGTATGTCAATCAAGTAACGATTAGCTGTGAATATTCTGATGTTTAAACTATTTGCTTTTTGTTTGACATGTTCGGATGCACATTACTTGCTGCAGACTATGTTGAGTATTTTTTTGCTATTGTTATGGCAATCCCAAAAAATTGATCTATATTCTTGTTGTGTGATCTTAAAGGTTTAAAATATTTGTATTTTTTATTTTATGGGTAAAGGTTAATCACGATTTTTTTATATTCATCACACTGCCTTTAATGGACCCTAGACCTCTTATTACCAAATTACCATGAGGAGAGGGGTATATGCTTGGCCAAGCCTTGCAGATAATTTTTTGATCTTTAGTTTGTAAAAATCTATTGCACATTACTTTTAGTGTAGACCGTATTATATGAAGTTTTTCTATTTTATTTGAAATCTTGCCTTTGGTTTTAACAATGTGAAGGGAATATGGGCTTATAATGAAGTCTGTAGAATTAGGAAAAAAATAAACGTGCTTCTTTGATCTTGGTGATGTTTTAGGAAGTGACTAAAATGGCTCTTGTGTACAATGTCAGACAACTGATACCGTAAATTATGGACAACATGCCTTGTCTAAAAAAATTTTAAATTACTGCAGAACCTAATTTCTAGTTGACTTGAGAAACAGAGCAACTCGTCTGTTTCCGATGGCAGTACCTAGTACCTACAATTAACTTCTTCAAAAAAAAAATTCTTCTCATTTTTCCTTGCTCTGATCTTCAATCTCAGAAGCATATTACAATACAGTAATACTCTAATAATAGGACCGCGTCAGTCCATATTCCTTTTTTGTTGAATGTTACTATCTCTTTATTGTAAAATTTGGTTTGGTGTTTTTTTCTAATTTTTTACCCATTTTTCGCAGAAAAGAATGCACTCTGGTTTTTTATTATCTCATGTTAGATGTTTGCTATCCCCCAGTCAGTAGGATATGTTTAACCTTTTATCATCGAGCGAAAATTTAATAAGTTTGTGGTCTATATATATATCGTTGCAGCCACTACCATCTCATTCCTGCTGTACAATTTCTTTATGAAAACAGTGCTGATTATCTGCAGGTTTTAATGTCGAGACTGTTGAGTACAAAAACATCAGCTTCACTGTGTGGGATGTTGGCGGTCAGGACAAGGTTGTTTTCTTTTCTTCATTAAGTTTCTGTCAACAATTTATCAGAGTCCATTTTTGGTTAATGAAGTATGACATGTTCTTCTCCATCCCTTGCTCACTTTACCCTTGTATTTATTGTGACATCTTCACTGAATTTACCATGAATATGCTCTGGCCATTTATTATGCAGATTCGTCCATTGTGGAGGCACTACTTCCAGAACACACAAGGTCTCATATTTGTGGTTGATAGCAATGATAGAGACCGAGTTGTGGAGGCTAGAGATGAGTTGCATAGAATGTTGAATGAGGTAGTTTTACCAATGTTATAGTTGCATGTTCATTTGTGTGCGAAGAAAAACGAATTAGATATAGAAGCATTTAAATTCAGTTCATACTTTAGGGTATTAATGCATATAGTTAGTGAAGGTAAAAAAAAATTAAGAAAAGGGTTCTGTGCCTACAGTTATATTTGACTATCTTTTTGGGTGAAGAATTGGTATCATGATTGGGGCATTTTGTCCTAAGTGTTAGATGCTTTGATACAAATATAGGATACAAGTAAAATTAAATCTTTAGCAATACATATTTATTTACCTTTCTAGGATGAGCTACGAGATGCAGTGCTACTCGTATTTGCAAACAAACAAGATCTTCCAAATGCAATGAATGCTGCTGAAATAACTGATAAGCTTGGTCTCCACTCTCTCCGACAGCGCCATTGGTAATCATCCTAGACTTGATGTTTCCTAGTAACTTCTTAATGTAGATAAGTCATGTGATAACTTAATTGTTTGACTTTCATTACATGTTTTTTCTCTGTTTGTAGGTACATACAGAGCACCTGTGCAACATCTGGAGAAGGACTTTATGAGGGGTTGGATTGGCTTTCCAACAATATTGCCAGCAAGGTAACTGTTTACATACTATCAAATCATTGTTTCACATTAGTAATGGTTAGCTGTACTGAAAATGGAAATTTATATATGTATTTTAAATTTTCTTCTGAATACAGTCATGAGCAGATGCAGAGTTGTTCCCGTGGAGTGATTCTGGATGCAGAATTATTTTATCTAGTTTTCCTTCTTTCTGTTCCCCATACATTATATTTCCATAGCCACCGTTTGCTGATGAATTTTAACCAAAGCTGGACCCAAAGCTAACCTCCAAATGGTTTGAATGCATGCTGGGTTAAGTAGACAAATTCTCCAGGCGCTAAATACTTGTATGTGCAATTTGCAAATTTGTAATATCAAAAGCTTATGTGGTGTTGAGACATAAATTTCCATTTTCTCCCAATTTTGTGTAGTTCAATTCCTATTAGTTTGTTTTATATTGCATGTCACTACCACACATTTCGCACTTTTTGTATTAGTCAAGGGAGTCATTTCACCATTTCGGTATTGTTGTCATTTGTCAAGTGTGTCATGGCAGCTGAACCGCTAAGTAGTTCAGTGATAATTGTTACAGTATACATATACCACATATATTTAGTGGCTGTAGAAAAGTGTATTTTATATAAATTATTTTCCAAATTTATAAAGGATACTTGTAATATTTTTTATGGCATTATCATCATTCAAGTGATATATAGCTATTTTTAAACCAATAGAAATCAATGTTTTGTTCCAAAATTCACGCAAATTCAGTTTTCTTGATAATACTTAATATGTATACAGGGAGGTGGTACACATCCATTTTAATGTATGAAATCAATATTGGTTATAATTTATTCTTGAATTGTTTGATTACACCTGTTATTATATTAAAGAGTAGATGATACTCCATTTTATTCATATTTCTATTCTTAGTTTTGTTTGCTTCGAAATATTCTTCACATTCAATTAATATGATAAATTATGTGTTAACTATGTTAATTTGTATGAAATACAATACAATTTTTTAGTATTTATTTAATTTAAATATATGAATGGCTAGGTGAAATTTTAATTGTGAACAAAATAAATACGAAAGAGATTATACCATTTATTTATACTGTAAGTAACGTCTATGAATAAATATAACTTCAGAAATCAAGAACGAAATATACAAAATGCATTAGGCACAAAACTAAACTATAATAAGCAAAACATGGCATAATTGTTGGTAGTTTGGTTCAACCATAAAAAGAATAGTAGTCGTTGGATTTTCAGTAAATAAATAGCCGTTACATCTATACTAAAGAATATTCTTCGAATCCTCATAACAACAGTATTTTTTTTTCTCTATTTATGTTATTTTACCAAAAGAGCAAAGTTCGAATCCTCACAACAACAATATTAATTTTTTTATGCTAAACAACCAAAAACACAAGTTTCAATGTTCTCAATAGCGATGTTAAAATTTAGCATTTATATTGTTAGTTCTAAACAATACATGCAATTAAATAAAGAATTATTAGTATTTATAATATTATATTATCAAGATTATAAACTTTTGTGAATTTTACTTTATTTTTATTAGTTTGCTCATATGGTTCTACTTCGTTCCCATCTTCTACATAAATTTCACCGACATCTATAACTCACAAGTTTAATATCTGACTAATAAATTATATTTATAGTATAAATGTCAATGTAATGTAAAAAATTATTAAACAAGACTAATCTCGTCCGTGTTTCGCAGGGTTATAAATTAGTATATATAATCTGTGTAAGATCATTTGTTGAATTATTGGAATACGTTTGACATTTCTTATACAACAAGTTTTCATAATTGCAGAAGTTGCCAAGGGTCTCCAGTAATCAATCTTTGTCTACCAATCATCTAAATGTGAAATGGTTCTACATAAGGAAGAAACTAAATTAAAATACTTCATAAGGCTGCCATATATTTTCTGTACTCTACGGCCATGTTAAGCTATATATGAGTTAGCAACGGTGAGTACTCTCCTGCTTTGCTCGGATTGAAGATTTTCCAGAGACATAGTAGGTAGGTCGGTATTCGAGATCAGGAATTAAAAATATATGTGAAATTTGGAAAGCGGGCACGTTCTCCAGTCATAATCGCCGACTCCAAAGCTGTTGAGAAGGAATATAACCAAGGATCTTATGATCAAGTGGTTAATGGTAGAGGCCCAGCTTCACCCTTTCTTCTAGCACACACATTTGGGTTTTGTTTTATTTACATTTTGTCAACCAGTAAAGGCCACACCATAGTACAAGAGGAGTATATAGATACACCTGTATGAAAAATAGACCGAATTCTTGGGGGGTTTCTATTCTTATCAATCTCAAGACTGTGACCGTACAAGCACAAATTTCTTTTGGTCCACATGAAGGCTGGGGAAAGGTAGTAGACAGGTTGAATTCCAAATATCTGCACATAAAGAAAAAACCCACACACACACACACACACAGAGTATACAGAGAGCTGTGGTCTCATATTAAAACCATAACTTGTGAATGAATATGGAAATATTGTGGTTTCTAAGATGTTAGCGGGAGACCGAGATTCCTGTTATAGATTCCTAAGCATCTTTGGCTGTATGTTCGACTATCTAATTTCAAAAGTACAAAAACAACATAGAGCTATAGAGCAATATATAGAAAAATAAATGTATTTTTTGATCCCGACTAGAAAAAGAGAGAAAATAGGAGGTGTTGTACTCTCTTCAGGGTGGGTTTATTCTGCACCTGTAACACAATCTAAACTGTAAGCAAGTCCAATACCTGATACAAATGCAACACTTGTCTAACATAAAAACACCACGAGAGTGTCTAAATTTAAGATTAACAGTCAAAAAGGGACAAAAGAATACTACATGGCAACAGAAACCGTAGACAGTATAGGGTGAAGAACTCATAAATTAAAAAATCATCGCAAGAAATCATTTCATGGACTCAAAAACCTAAATTCATTAATTCATTGTCAACCTCATCAATAATAATAATACAAAATATATTATCTCCTCTCTACAGCCTGATGAATAGTAATTCAGCATATTGAAAGTTTTGAGTCTTGCTAGTTGCTACTCAGTAACCTAGGAAAACTGTTAAGCACACATTATATAGTCCACGTTTCAGTATGCATTCTAAGCCTGTAATACACAGTACATGAAAGATGTGGAACCATGGTCCAGATGGGAAGAATAGTTTTGTTCTAGCAAATCCCGTGAAATATAACTAGTGCCGAAACTGAACTTTATGGTTTAACCTCGATTAAATAACCTAAAATATCTATCCTATATTTTACACCGGAACCACTTGAACTAAAGGTATTATTTCTTAAATTTAGACTTTTGTATAAGTTTAGGCAATTAAACACATCATACGGTTTTTACTTTGAGGATGTAGCACTCTCTTTTCTTCTCTCCTTGCATGTGCATATGAAATATCCAATCACCAGTTGATTATGAAATCAGCATATGAAATCTCAGCCATTTACCATAAACGATAAGGCTAAATCAACGGTAAGCTGGACAGCAGAATTATGTTCATACATTTCCACTTCCCTCCACATCAAGCCCAATAAATAATTCTCATAAAATTGTTTCATCTAAAGAAATTTGATAAAGACATCGAGTTGGTATTTGAATCTCATTTGAAGTTCATTTGTGTGCATTTCATTTCCATTTATGCCCTATATAATAGCCTTCAGTGTTCACTGTAGAACCTAGGAACAAAGGCAAGTAGAGTAACAATCATAGAGTTGTTGGTTTACTTTCCCCGCACTCCTCTAAACACAAGTTGGCATTAGACATTGTCACTTCTGCCATTAAGTGAGCTTCCAAAGCTACTAAATGGCTCCAGGAGTACCACTAGACACTTTCACTTGCAGTAGAAAGTCTCCTACTCAAAAATCAGGCTACAAGAAGAGAGCATATGTGACATTTTTAGCAGGTAATGGTGACTATGTCAAAGGTGTGGTCGGACTGGCCAAGGGTTTAAGGAAGGTCAAGAGTGCATACCCTCTTGTGGTAGCAATGTTGCCAGACGTTCCTCAAGAACACCGTGAGATATTAAGGTCTCAGGGCTGCATTATACAAGAAATAGAGCCCATCCATCCACCAGAGAACCAGATTGAGTTTGCAATGGCGTATTACGTGATCAATTACTCAAAACTCCGCATATGGAATGTAAGTAACCACTAACCAGTATCACTTATATCTAAGTAATGGCGTCTTAAACTAACTTATCATGTATGCCTTAAGTGTCAAGCGTGTCTACTTGTACTTAAGAATCCATATTAAGAACATGCTTGTACGATTTCAGTTCGACTACAACAAGATGGTTTACCTTGATGCTGACATCCAAGTGTTTGAAAACATTGACCATCTATTTGACACGCCAGATGGGTACTTCTATGCTGTGATGGATTGCTTCTGTGAGAAGACATGGAGCCACTCCCCCCAGTATTCAGTTGGGTATTGCCAGCAGTGCCCAGAGAAAGTAAAATGGCCTGCTGAGATGGGCTGTCCACCTCCCTTGTACTTCAATGCGGGGATGTTTGTGTTTGAACCTAGTCATTTGGTATATGAAAGCCTTCTTCAGACTCTCGTTATTACTGCACCAACCCCCTTTGCCGAGCAAGTAAGTTTATATACCTCAATAAATATGTATATGCATGCATGCAAATACTTAATACTACCCATATAAACATCACATCACACATATAAAATTAAGATGAGAAACAGTATCAAAAAGAAAGTGATTTTATATATCTGACTACTCTTCTTTTCGTAGGACTTCTTAAACATGTTCTTCAACCACATGTACAAGCCTATTCCTCTAGCATACAACCTGGTTCTAGCAATGTTGTGGCGCCATCCAGAGAACGTTGAGATTGAAAAAGTAAAAGTCGTACATTACTGTGCTGCTGTAAGCTCTCTTCTCCAACAATTTTTATTTTGAGTTGATAAGTACAAAACCAACATATTAGTCCTATTACTTAGACCTGTTTGGTTTTACTTGCTGATAATAGGGATCAAAGCCATGGAGGTACACAGGCAAAGAAGCTAACATGGACAGAGAAGACATCAAGATGTTGGTTGCCAAATGGTGGGAAATTTACAACGATGAGTCACTAGACTTTAAGGCTGAGAACTCTGCTCAAGAGGGAGAGACCTGCTCGAGATCATCTGTGATGACTTCTGTCCAAGAGCATGCAATTTCTTATGCCCCTGCACGTTTAACTGTTTAAGACTCAATAGAAAGGAGATAATCTTGAGTCTCGGAGTTGGTTTACTAATATTACTAGTACTTTTCTAAGACTACTCACTAATACTTTTTCTAAGATACATGTTCATTTTACTTTGGGTTATGAGGATTCATAAAATGTATAAAGATCCTCAGAAATGTTATCCAAGTATAGTTGATCATTGCTAAAGAAATTAATAGACCTTTTACTTTGTCTAAATTTATATCAGTTTATGGTATACAAGTTACCACATCGGATCAATAAATAGGTATGTAGATTGTAAAACTGCAAATATACGATAAAATAGACATAATCAGATTAACATACTAACACACACCGGTAAAATAAGGATATTACTATTTTTTTTCTTTTCACTAGCTAACAATTTACTACTGGGAGAATAGAATAATTCTCAGTATGTCCCATACGCACCTAAATCAGTCTACCAACACTCTTACTGACCTAGTGAATAGTAAACTGGTATTGGGGGTTCTAAAACAAAGTACAATAGGTTCATGTCCTGATAGGATGATACTCTTAAATTGACTAGCTAAAGGTCATTCTTTTTATAAGAAAAAAAAAATAAATTAATTGAACAACTATCTCCAACTTAGGGCTCAGTGTAATATGTTGTAAAGGCGACTAAATGGTTTAACATTCCAATTCTATACAGACATACCCTGGCATACGGAGCTTGAACTATGTACCAAATCAAAATATTATATATGTTTCATGAAAACTAAAGTAACCAGTTGTAGATAACATTTTCAAAGAAAAGTAATGCTAATTGCTGACCAAACTCAAAGATGTACAGCATGACTACAGACAAATATAACCCTCAAATTTGTACCCTTTATGTTCATTAGATGTAATCACAAGGCTTCAAACATTACATGTTGCTACTATTAGCATCAACGTGTCCACGTATCAGTACGTAGCTAGTTAAGGCATATAATTCAAACATCTTTTAAGGTCAAAAAACAATATATACCTTACAGTGGCATAACGTTTCAGTGAAGTGCTCATGAGATACTTGAAGATTTCTATAGCTCTAAGGAACTATTAGCTTCCTCACCTTCTTCATATTCATCTGGGAAGTTGTGTACCTCGTAGCAGCCATCGTCAAAAAGATAAGGAGCAGCTTCTTTGTTTCTCTGTGGCTTTCTATCATTTAGATCAATAACTGAAATGAGCCTTTCTTTGATACAATTTTCAACAGTTTCAGATTCTATTTTCCGAGACTGCAAGCCAAGAAGAGAAAGGCATTCTCCTCGGAAGTTTGAATCATTTGAAGACAGAACTAGTCCTGCTAAAGTTCTGGCAAGATCAGGTGCATAACTACGAATCTGAGGCAAGCAAAATGTTAAAGTTAGCCACCAAATGTAATAAATTGACATAAAAACTTCGCCAAAGATACTTTTCATCTTTCAATTGTCAGAAGCATCAAAGCAGTTGGCTTACAGGAATCCTGATAATCAAGGATCAGATGTAATGATGTATACTAGCAGCAGTATGTTATGTTCATGTATGAAGTGCCAATGTAACATTTTTGTGAAACTATGATGGTTCATCAGAAAGCCATTATGATCTTTATATTAGCAATTAGTGACTATTAAGCACGTATCAACGATATGAACATTTTCTCCCTTGTTTTTATATTAATTAATGTACACAGCATTTGCCCTTTTAGTCGCCTAGTCTTCCTCCTTAACTTGTCTTGAAAAACATGTCACCTTAAAGTTAACTCTTATGTGTCATGTTTACCTGTGGTTAGGACACTACTACTGGCTCAACACTTCATTAGTTCCTTGAAAGAAAGAGAGTCCTTACCTTCAGTGTTTGTGCTGTAAGAAGAACACCAGCATTTTTCTCCTTTAAATCATCTAGAGCAAATTTGACGGCTTTTCTAGTAAGACTTCGCTCAGTTGTGTCCATTTGCTTTGCAGGTGGCATTACGACTTTGGCAGCATGTTAAGAAAAACAAATACATGATAACAAAACATACATATGCAATGACAGAACAAGTGAAGCATGTATCTTTCTATCAGACTTGATTAATGCCACACGCTAATGGATATTTTTTTTGATAATGGTGGAGCACAATTTCAATATGAAAACCCTGTGGCAAATTCTCCCATTCAAGCAACGCATTACTATTTTCATCGGAATTGCTCCGCAGAGTTAATCCGTAACTTTTCCAGTCAATGCTTGTCAATGCATTCAAGGAGGATCTTGAAATTAAACAAGGTGAAAAGTCCTTGTAGTACAAAACCTGAAAGTGGAACTAAAAGTCATAAATATTTTATAGCAACAAAATTTGCAACTCTATAGATTTGTCTTGGAGAAAGAATAGTTGTTAAGTATTCTCTTTGTCTTCGGTAAGCAGAAAGAAGTAAGCACTAGGCATTATATCAAATCAAACAGACATATTCAGTATGATCCTTCACCTCAATAATTATAATATGCCTGTATAAAGTAAATATGTTCTAGACATAACTCTCCAATTGTGAATAGCATCCATAATTAGCACCTTAGCGGTTTTATAGTTTATACAAATCCATTGTTTATTTAGTTTGGCCTAAAACAAATAAAAACCATCCTGGAACAAAATCTTGATTTACTTAGATTTTGTCTGACTACCGTATACAACAGAAATAAGTCCTAAATTGCTCACTTTCCTCACCCTTGAGTGATGAGAATCCCTGGAATTACATTACGAAAATAATTATACTGTGTTTTAAATATGCAACTTATAACAATTAACAGCTTTAACACACTAGATGCTACAGATTGCAGTTTATGTTGACTACTATAGTACATTATATATGTCAGGTCCTCTTATACAATAGTGAATGCAATTCCTTGATGTATGTAGAGTGTCACAATAATGTAAGTGCACCTTTGGTTCTTGTAACCCTTATACTAGGCCAAACATTGTGTTATAACAATAGCAACGCAAACACTGACAAGAAACTTATAACTTTGGATAAATAGACATCATAACAGGTATAAATAGCCAATATTTGGTAGAAGCTACACAAGTAACAAGTTCTTTTTCTGATATATCCAAATACCCGATAGGTTGATAAATATATAAATCTAACCTCTGTTTTTCTGCCGCATACTTGGAAGCATGAAGGACTAGTTGTCTCTGATAATTGACTAATAACAATTACAGCTTCCATAACCTGTCCAGCATTTCTACTACTTTCTGAGTAACAAGCCACCCCAGTTCCAACTTTTAGATGTTCTCTACAAATAGTTGAAAAGCATGCAACAAGTTCAAATTTTCAATTAGGTACACTGAGAAACACAGTACTTTATCTTTTCAATAATCTAAGTTCCATAACAATCAAGACGAAAATTTCAGCAGATGTTATATCAACTAGATAGCTGACAACTGTGGTTCCAAAAAGTTCATTAGTAAGATTAAAATAACAGGCATAACGGATATAGTAACACATGTCTATGAAGATTATCAAAGTTAACATGACCAGGCATTCAGAAAACATAAAAAATCAGTTTTACGATGCAAATGTGAAGGAAGTTTACTGCATTTATCGTATTGAAAACTACTTTCAACTGTTATTATATTTGGTGAACAACATATCTCAATCTGCATCCTAAGGATTGAAACATAAATACAAACTAAACCAGCACTTGCCCATTTTGCACTCACCGGTTTGGGAAGCAAGTGTGGCAGATATTCTGTAGATGGTTATTATGCTTAAGAACATAATCCTCAAGGCCTGACTTCAGATAATCAATATTAGAATCAGAAGAGGAGACACATTGGATTGCTTGAATAATATTTTCACATCTTGACCCAGAAGGATCACCATGATCAATCACAAATTCAATAGCCAGCTTCTGAAAGAATCAGCACAGGCACACATGTTGATAAAGCTATTAATGTAGTAGTTCAATAAAAATACGTCAGAGAGAGAGAGACACACACACACACACACACACAGAGAGAGAGAGAGAGAGAGAGAGAGAGAGAGAGAGAGAGAGAGCAACATGAATTTAACAATAAAATAACTACTGACTTGTCTTTCTGAGAAAACAACCTAAATTAGTCACTATGCATGATTTTGTTTTGGTCAATATTACTTCCCCCAACTCAGTGTCTACCCTGGACCGTGACTTATCAATAGGAGAGCACTAGCAAAAAGAAATCCTACGATAGCATTTTTTTTAAATTAAAAGAAGAGATTTTCGGTATGTTTAGAAACTGTGCAGTTGACTTTTAAGAGTTGGAAATAATTAAGGAAAACATTAGAAATTAAACAAGACATGAAGGATGTAAAGTAGTAGTTCAAACTTACAGGAATCATCAGAATTCGCATCTGCAGGAACAACACAAGAACAAAATAGGAAGGATGAAAGAGCAATTTAGAACCCCAAAGTAATTTTTAAGTAATACAAACAAGTAAAAGTACACACGTCAACATCAATTAAAAAAAGTGAAGTATCTGACCTTTTGAAGATAGCCAATGACCTGCGCCACCAAGTTGTCAACAGTTTCCAATGTTGACAGTGATATTTCAGTACCACTGGGAAAAAGAAGGATAGAGTAAGACGATCATGTATTGTATATAGGGTTGGTATTGTAATCGATCAACTTCTAGTCAGTAGCGTGCCTGAATCTGGCGCCATTTTTTGAGGCTGAAGGTAACTTTGTTAGTCTTCGCATTGATGCATCTCCTTTTAGATTCAGATTTTGGTGATATATCTTATCATCACAAATGTCTGATTGATACAAGGATCAAAAAATCAGAAGATAGTTCAAATTCTCACAACTCTTTGCACATGAACGTAAACAAGCGAAAAAGGATGCAGTGGAGTTGAGATTAATTAGTTTTTAGTTTTTACCAAGAAAACTGATCCTTAACCAAACCAACGTGAATAGCTCGAGGATGGATCTTATAATACACTAAAAGGGAATAAGTCTAAACAAGGGGTCGAATGGGTAAGCAATATGAGTATATACAGCGACACTATTGTACTAACAGACATAAATGATGCACAAAAAAGCTGTGCAATACCAGAAAAAGATGCATCTTATTACAAGAGAAGATAGTTTTGGACATCTAATTGATAATAACTCGCAAAGAACATAGAACATATTAGTGTCTCCAATTAGTTTGTGTTATTGTGTATGTTCATATAAGCAGTTGCAATCTTCAAATTCATTTAATAACAGAGAGGCAATAACGGGAAAAAGGCTGAAACTTACTGGTAGTTGCGACCGAAATAATTCCATCTGCATTAGAACTAGAGTCATTAGTTAGAACAAAAAGATAATAATCAAATCTGAGCCAAATTAGGAGTAACAAGAAGATATCCGTCATCTGAATAACAAAAAATAAGAACAAAAGCAATTCCATACCCCATGTCTCATCCAAAATGAGATCTCGCGAGATTTTTATATCCAGGAACTCCTCCAAGCAGCTTCCAACACCGGTATCAGAAACTGATTATTAAATGAAATTTTAACTTCACAATCGCGTTTTCCTCAACATATAAGAATCTAAAAATCATGTTCACAGTAACTTCCCCAATCACAAATCAAGCTTATACAACTACTGTGATTACGAAAACAATCAAATCAAGTATCATTCAGTATACCTAACAGCATCTTAGCTTTTAAAATCTATAAATAAACATTATTCAGTAGCTTTCCACATATTTCAATAGAATTTCAGGATTAATATGAGCTACGTCAAACACAACTTTTTCATAACCATATCAATATCTAGAGT
Organism: Anethum foeniculum; assembly: GCA_003724115.2. Classification (NCBI taxonomy): domain Eukaryota; kingdom Viridiplantae; phylum Streptophyta; class Magnoliopsida; order Apiales; family Apiaceae; genus Anethum; species Anethum foeniculum. The sequence goes on along the minus strand of PHNY01128981.1, from coordinate 3,397 downwards.
AGATAGATAGATAGATAGATAGATAGATAGATAGATAGATAGATAGAGAGAGAGAGAGAGTAGAGAAGGGGAGAGAGAGAGAGAGAGAGAGAGAGAGAGAGAGA
>PHNY01128901.1:13171-23274 GCA_003724115.2 Anethum foeniculum | reverse complement strand
CTAATAATATATATTTTAAATTTTAAATATTATAATATTATATGTAAAATTAAAATTATATGATAATGAAGTAATAAGAATTTAAAGTTAAATGTTTTTGATTAAAAAAATATTTTTAATAATTTATTATAATTTTAATCATATTTATAATAAATATCTATATTTTAAATTAAAAAAATAGCAAGTCAACATCATTTTGACCGCTTAATCCGTTTAATGACCGCTTAATCCGCTTAATAGGCTGCTTAATATTCAAAAACGCTTAATCATCCGCTTAGTAAAAAATCAAAGCATTTTTTCTCCGATTCCGCTTAAGCGTCCGCTTAAACGGCCGCTTAATGCGCTTTTTACAACACTGGCTACCAGTGAATCCTACAATAATGGCTGGTGGCTTTTTACGATACTCTCTCGATCTCATTCAATTCTATATATTACTTTTTGACATGCTTTTTAAGACTCTTTAAAGTATAGTTTCGTAATTTTTAAAAAAAAAAATTTCTGAATAAAAATTTAATATCTAAACTTTTATTCAGAAAAAAAAATTTTAAAAATAAAATTATGGAATTACACTTTATAGAGCCTCAAAAATACGTGCAAACAGTACACGTAGACTTCTCAATGGACGGAGGGAGTAATATTTTGCGGACTTAATAAGCATTCATTTAACAATTTTTATCCTAATTTAACTATTTCTCTCTCACATTTGAAGTGATCAAATAAGTAGGAGTTACAAGAGTTACAGTGATTTATTTTAGGTTTAGCCTATATATAGTTTGGTGGGTTTTGTCATTCCAAATACTTTTTTGGTTGATTTTTTTTCCTTCAAACACATACCTCGTTTTGATATCTAGAAGGAAGATAGATATGAAAAATGGGTACGAGTAATGAAATATATTTTCATTTTTTATACAATTATATGTAAATGTTTAATGCAAAATTAAATTAATAACTCAAAAACATTAATTATATTAATATATAAATTAACAAAAATTAATAACTTAAAATTATTTAATTTAATCATGTTCATTCTATGACTCAACCAATATCAAGATACCTCATCCTTCAACTAAACACATATATCAAGAATCATACCCTGATTTCAACCCCATAACACTTGGCAAACCAAACGACCAGTTAATGTGATAGGGTGGTTTGGTTGCCAAGACACATCCATAAATATTATTAGTAATTATATTTATTTAAAATATAAAATTAAAATTAAAAATACTACTGAATTAGATATCTTATCATAAAATTTATGAATGAAGTTTGAAACTATTCTTTTACAATTATTAAGAAAACAAAGAATAATTACATACAGTATAATAATGTTTAAGTGAAAGAATAGAAAAACATGAAGTTCTGTTATGAAAATAATAAAAAATAATGTTAATAAAATAAGCATAAATAATGAAGTTTTCGAAAGTTATTTTACAATTTTTATAATTTTTTATAATAAGATATAAAATTTATAAATATTATTAATAAAGCATCCCATATATTGCACGGGAACAAAATTATTTATAAAAATATGCGGATCGAAAATTGTGTTAAGGTCAAATTGGGATCGACTCACAATCGTATATTGTGAATTATTAGTATCACAATCACAAATTTTATTTCAACACTAGTTTTATACGAAAAATATTGTTGCCTCAAAAATTAAGTAAGAATAAAGATGTTTATGATAAGTGATTAACCGCCACCTAAAAAAATCATAATTTTATAAACTCTTTCTTTAACACTTTTTAAATTTAGCAAACTAGATATTAACTCTACTGACTCCCAAAAATTAATATTATCACCCTATCAAATAGAGCTAATAAATTTAATTATTTAAAATATGTATGTTTATGTTGTAAAATACCTTTTTATACTTGATGCATATCTTTCCTTTAAAATATTAATTATATACTCTTGCTTCCCAAATTAATTATCGCATATTTTAAAGTGAATTGACCAATAGCTCTGTTAATTATTTTTCAAATTTTCTTTTTGTAAATTAAAATTTAAATCTTACATTTTTATTTTCAAATGAAAAAAATTAAAAATCATAAACCGAGTATGCTCTAATGCACAAGTGCACAAGCAAATTGGGATTTTTGTTGTAACATGCAAATTGGGATTTTTGTTGTAACATGTGTATTCATAGGTCTATGAATTCATAAAGCTAGAACTTTGAGAATTTTTGTCTATCATATATAACTCCATTATTATTTTTATACATTTATATAAATATGTAGGAAAGTAATATTTTCAATATAATTTTTTGTGATAATAATATAATTATTATCATATTATATTACTTTTAATTATTTAGTTGCATCAATATCATAGAATAAACTCATATGTGGAAATATATTGAAAATATTATTTAATATATTAAAAATTATTTTTCATATTTATAATTTAAATTATTGATCACTTTTTCTAGTTATTATTTTTCTACACATGAGATTGAAATATTATGCATGTTCCGTAAAAGCCTCACATTGCTAACTGATGCAACATAATTTTTTGGTTTTCTTTCTTAAAAATTAAAATGAGGATGTATATTTCTTTATTTTACATATACATATATATGTAATTTAATTATTTATATTATTAAGTTACTTAGTTTAAACAAAACAACAACTGTTCAACTAATTTAATTATCTATGTTGTGAAGTTATTAATTATCTATGTATTTGATCTAGTCAATTTGTAATCTCCTCCCAAAGTAATCTATAATCTGTTTAAACTTTTAGAAAAATATCTTTATCAATCTATAACAGTTATGTATTAGTATTAACTACCTTCCATTCCAAATTTGTGCAGGTTAATGCAAATCATTTCTCTATTACATTACAATATTTTATGTTATATATAGTGATATATCATCAAAGAAAGTAAGCAATGAGCTATTAAAAAAGAGCATAAAAATAATAAAATTAATCAATTAATTCAGAAATATAATCAGATCAAATGCCAGAGCAACTAACCTCCTCATCAGATCAAATGCCAGAATTACTAACTTCCTCATCAGCTAGTAGGACCGTTGAGACGAGAATAATGATTTCGTAGTCTGGTTTTGGAGAAAACACTAATGTTTTTCCGGATTCTTTCTGCCCAGAAGGTGAATCGGCTAAATCTCTGAGAAATCTTGCAAACTCTAATTCAAGATTTATCATCGTGTAAGTTGTAATTTGAAACTGACTGATAAAAGTAGAGTACTTAAAATATATTATCAGTGAAGAACGACACTGGGGAATGAACTTCTTACCAATGAAATGCAAAAAAAAAAAAAAAAAACCGCAGAAGATGAAGAGTCAGAGGCGGTCTATTCATTCTCTTTTTTTCAATCTTTTATTATTATTTTTTCACCTTTTTAAGGTGACACGGTGTCTAAGTAGGGAATTTATTAAAATATTTATGAATTTTTTTGAAATATATGGTTAAAGTTGCATATGAAATTTAATGACAAGTTGAAAGCAGCTGCATATAAGGTTGAAAAAAATTATTATAAACCAGTTTTTATGATTTAAAATGTAAATTTTAACTAGATTAATAATTTTTTAATATTATCATATTTTTATTGGCAATAATTCATGTGATGATTAATAGAAACTTCAGTTTCAAATAAATAAACTAAAATTTTTAGTTTCAAATAATTTTAATTAGATTAGTAATTTTTTAATATTACCATATTTTTATGTATGTTGTAAAATATTATGGGCTTGTTTGGCATACTAGTTGACTTATAAGTCTGTAACAACTTATCGACCAGTCGACCCAATTTATAAGTTGAATTCACAACTTATAAGCTGATAAGTTAAAAGTTGGTAAGAACGTACTTTTTTCCAACTTATTTTGATTTTTTTTCGTTTTTCTATTAATTTTGATTTAAAATATAAGTTTTAAATATTTTCTAGTTTAAAACTTATAAATTAAGATGATTATATTTAATAATTGTTTATTTAAATTCATTTAAGTAAAAGAGTAAATTAATCCAAACACATATATAACTTATAAGTATTTATCAATTTATCACTTATTTAACACTTATTCATTTTAAGTCATAAGTCACTTGTTTTAAGATTTCCCAAACGGGCACTATATATCTTGGTTTCTGTAAATTTAAAAATTATTTATCATTTAATCTGAATAATACGTATTTTTCCTTATGGTGTCGAAGAAACTATAAAAAATTACTTAAAGAGGTAAAAAGTTAATAGACACTTTGAGTAAATTTTGAGTTATTAAAGTTTAAAAAATATAAATATAATTTATAAATTATATATGTAAATGACAATATGAATTCTTAACAAATAGAATAAGGTCATTAAATTATCATCCCCTTATAAATAATGATTCTTGAGTACTATTGGAAAATAGAATTTTAATTATTACACAGATACACGTTGTTTTAAATTTAAATCTATACTCACTTTTGAGGCATTCGATTTAAGTTCAACAAGCTTTTGCAATGATTTATGGCCCGGTCCCGTGGGCATATACTTCCTAAAATGCAAGTTTGACACAACGCAGCCAATATGTTTTACTAAAATACTAGAATGCCCATATTTAATACCAATATGTATGCTTACTTTGATAAAATGAGTGTGATTCCAACAATATAATTTGTACTGCAGTGCATTTCAAGAATAGCTTTGTGCTGCCTGGATGGGTGACCAAATCTGCAGAGCCAAGAAGGATAAGTACTTGGTCCGTGATTTTCTTTTGATTAGTATCATGTTTGTCACAGTTCATCTATGTAATGATGTCCTTTATATTTTGAAAAGTTGTATAGTTTCTGGAGGAAACTCTAACTTTTAAGTTCGCAAAAGCATCTTCGTATAAGCAGGATTATGCAAAGTTTAAGTAAGGAGGCATACAGAGTCATCGAACATAAAGCCCAAATACATCTAGGAAGCAAGTTTTGGTGAACTTCAATACACTTAAATATCAGAAGCTGGCGTCGCTACTACTGATGCACGAGGACTAGCCTTAGGCGACACAAGACCACCTAGTTTCCTGTAGGACGTTGGTGTTGGCGGAGTTCTCGGGGAGAGGCTAGTGAACTCCAATGCTTGTGCTCTCAATTCTGCAGGATAGTCGGCGATGCAACCAATTCTTGGACCTACACCTGTCGACCATTTGAGGGTGAGTTGATGGCCTAACTGGTATGATTTTGCAGCCTTCTTGGAGTTGATCCTTTGCAGTATTGCTGTCTTGGCCACTTCAGCTTTTGGACTCTGAAGACCACCAGAGAGAGTCCGTCTGTAACTGTGTCGGGCTTCATTTTGTGGAACCTCAAGGTTTTTATGCAATGCTATTGTATCTTCTGTATTGAGGATGTCAGGTGGGCACAAATCTGAATCTTGCAAGACTTCGGCTGCATTTTCATCTTTAGTTGGTTTGATGTAATCATCATTATTATAATCTTCGTTTGACTTGCGTATCTGATGATCCAAATATGCCATTAATTAGAGTAAGGTAGAAGTTACATATATAAGACAAACTGCTTTGCAATTTTCCAGATGTTTTGAATCTCTGTCATGCGTCAAGCATTAAAGCAAAGCCAACTAGCAGACTCTACCACTTTTGATATGATTTGCACAATTTTGCACAAGGAGTGTGGCACAGAATGGTAATATATAGTGAAAGTACAGCAATCTGCAAATAGACATTAACTTACTTCAACTTCATCAAGGATCACTCCGTTATCCTTTAGAAATGATAGAAAGCTGTCAAGCCTTTCATCAGTTGGCCGGTAATGTCCACTGTATGCTGAGATTGACTACAAAAATATAAAGGAATTACAAAAAAATAAGCCAATGTTATAGGGTGCAGAATAGATGTTTCCAACATTAACTGTGTTAGCCATGTAACTACACTACAGGATGAAATATATGATCTTTTTCATCCCAGATTCTTCTTGTCAGGAACTCAAGGGGCAAGCTACTGTGCCAGTTGGTCTTGGAGTCGACTACAACCCTATTTTTGTACAGAATTAATCTAAATTTTAAGTGTCAGGATTTCACACATTTTTCTTCCATCATATGATTGGATGAATATTATCAATGGTTTGCTCATTATGAAATCTAATTGAATAAGAAAAGAATAAAGAGAGCTAAAGTAACCAAATTTTTCAGAACAAAGAAACATAAATTGATGCAATTGATAAGTATCTAGTATCTGAACCAGATCAGATATACCACTAGATGGAAAGAAAGAACTCCACTGTATCTGGTGGCAAAAGGAAGGGGGTGTAGACTGGTAGCACAAATGAGATATTTGTCACCAGCAATGGATTTATTAGACAATTTTTCACATTTCCCGCTGGTATGAAACTGTGACCTTTAAACTACCAAGTCCAATGCCAAAAATTACCAACTGATGGAACAAGACACTTGAACTGTATTTTCCAGCTAGTATTGAACCTAGTACTGTAAAGCTTAATAGATATTGATAGAATGGGAACAGTTATCTATTATAAAATACAAGTACAGAGTTTTGTTAGTGTACCTTAAGTATGCCATTCCCTACCACAAGCCTTCCAGCGGCTAAAGTTGCCCCCCCAGCAAGGAATGTTGAATGATGAAAAACTCCTTTCTTTTTCTGGACATAGTAACATACAGCTTTAAAAACAAATATGCAGAACAGAAAGATAATATTATTACAAACTAGCAGCTGTCGTAGAAGATTCACTATTCCTACCTCCCCAGCATAGAGTCTTTTAGAGGTGCTCATGACAAATATCCATTTCGCCCCTGGCACTCCATTGGTATCTAGAAATTTTCCTGTCTGTTGATGAACTATTTTGCCTTCAACCACAACATATTCATATTGTTCTCTCTCTTGCTGAATGTTGGAAATATGATAAAAATGACAACTGAGTTATGAATTTCAACATTTTAACTGACAATAACAAATGGCTTGGGTATCATGTAATTGAACAAGTGATTCTCATTTAATTTTCAGAACTGAATAGAGAGTTCACATACAGGTCCAAGGTACTTAATACATTGTTGCCTAAGCTTTGATCTAGGGCATTTTGGAAGATCAACCTCTTTACCGTCTCCAATATCCAACCTGCAAGACACAACTTGATATAGTTCAGCATATTATTTTAACCCCCGACTGTGTGATTGATATTCAACATGCGCTCTTAATCTAGGCACGCTGTATTACATAGTAGAAGAGAATGTAAAATAAAGAAAGTATGCTAATGCATGATCTTTCATTGTAGTGGGGTTGTATAAATTACATAGTGGTTCAACAATATTAAATGTCAAATTGGTAGTATAAGCCCAAAGGAATCTGTTGTGTAGCAAATCGTAGTTTAAGAAGTCTAGCCCATACACATATATACGTTGCAGTCAAAAAATATTTAATCCATACACATATATATGTTGCAGTCAATAATATTTTAACAATATAGCCGTGCCTAAACAAGTTTAAAAAATACAGCATGAAACATCAGACCACTAAATGCAAAGAGGTAGTTCAAAGGTTGCCATCAAATATGATTATGTGTCTATATGAAAGTGAGACATATAACAGTAATAGATGAATATATTGGAGAAAGAGTATTTACAAAAAATACTAACACACTCTAGAAACATATTGTGACTTGTACCATGGAGTGAACATCCAGTTCTTCACCATAGATGGCTAATTTACATTTATAACATTCTACTTTACTCTTGCTAATTTAATATCCTTCATTTTACATTTAGAATCTCGCTCTTACAGACTTGACTCCTTGTACTATAAACAACAAAAGTTTTGACATAGAAGTCCAGAATTAACTTGCAGAGTATGCGACTGCAACAGTAAAGTAAAATCTCGAAAATAATTAACCAAGCTTCATCTTACCAGTAGAAAAAGGGTTGCCCAGCTTCAGTTTTGCACCACTCCTCATAATACAAATGCAAGCTATGTCCATAACGATGTCGTGGATCGATCTACAGTTAAATAAGCAAATACTAACATTAATAAAAGGGGGACAAGTTATATTGCTAAGAGTGTGGAACCCATAAAAAATTAAGAAAATGATATGGGGAACGTAAAAAGATTTACAGCTTCAATCCAGTGCTGAAAAGCCAATTTCTGTGCCTTGGCATCTTTCGACAAACCTTTCCCCACCTGCACAAACAGTCAAAATAACAACACCAAATACACTGTAGCTGTCATTATCTGAAATAAGCACACCAAATTAGAGTAAACATATAGTATGGTTTAGTTTACTAATATTCTTTCCCATATTGCATTAATCTTTCATACCTTAGAAGCATTCAGCGTGACTCGAGTCCACCTTGAAGAAATTGTCTCCGGTTTTGAGAAATTAAAAAACGATATTGTACTGTGATTCAATCTAGCATAGTCGATTGCTTGCCACCTTCAAGATTATTATCATGTAATTAATTGGCTTGATTAATCAAAGTAATATACTATAGCAGCATCATCACAAAGAATAAAAATCATATCATATGGTACTAGTTGTATTGTAAAATAAGTCTCAATCATCAAATTATGTGTATCCACATAATGAAAATTAGTACCAATGATACCAGAACCATATACGTCATATACTACGAGAAATCGAGGGTTCGAACCTCAAGTTACAAACTATACATATCTTAGTTCACGGAACATTGACTAAAATGCACAAATATTTACGAAGACAAAATATATCAAAATCACATACACATACAGAATTTAATGTTTATATACGATGGTGTTTCTTATTCTTTAATTATTCGAATTTTTTCACGCGTGCTCAAAGGTGAATGAAAAATGTCAGTACCTTTTATCTCGTTAAAATTAAATTATATTTTTGGTTTGACCCAAAATGTGTAAAAAAAAGTTAAACAAACAACTAATAAGGAACGAAGGAAGTACGTAATATGAAGAAGAAAGAGTAGTATACCAGAGCTCCTCAGCAACAACAGCGGAATCAGCTAACAAGCGGCGAGTACGATAACCTCTATAGAACTTCTGCACCTTCATGGCCGCTGAATAATCACTGGAATCAAACTCCTCACATTTCACACCAACAACCTGCTGCTGCAACTCCTCTTTTTCCGGGGATTTCAAACCACTAGTATCACTCACGCCGTAGCAAGAAGAGAATGGAGCCACTCTACTGCAATCATGATCGTAGGTTGAAGCAACCTCCATTCTAACGTACAAGTTCACAGAGAGAGAGAGAGAGAGAGAGAATGACGTCGTAAAGAGATTTGAGATTTTCTGAGGAGAGAATGGATGAGAATGAGAATGTGTTGTGTATATTGTGCGTTGTTCTCGTCTATTTATTACTCCTGGTAAACATAGCTGTCAATTCTTTGTGACTTTTAGTGGGAGTATAAAATTTAGAATGCCAATTTTTATCTTTCTACGCGCTCGAGTACGCGAGAGGATGTACTCGCTCTGGTAGCTATTTCAATTATTTTTAACCTTTTTTTTTTTTACGATTATCTTTAACCTTTTTCTTTTGGAGTCCTCTGTTAAGTCTTCATCAGTGTGTAGTAGTGTGCGTATTCCCACGTGTCTCTATCTTCCACTTTACCCTCAATAATATAATCCACCTTCGCTTTATGTGTACAGTGGGTTGTGGAATTGTGTTCAGGCCAAGGGATATTACAGCACAAAAAGTCCATCGAATTAGTTTTTATTCCCGCCTTAAAAAGTCACGGTTTTTTAACGGGACGGTCCGGATTTTTATAAAAATCGGACCGGGCCTGATTTTTTCTAAAATATGAGGCCCTTTTTAAATCTGCGCATCGGGCTGGATGGGGTTAAATCGGGCTTGTATCCGGACTTTTTTTTATTTATATATGAAATATTATTTTATATTTTGTGGTTTGATGTGTGAGTAGTTTAGGCACCGAAAAAAAAATATTTCAAACTATGATATAGAGTAGTTTAGGCACCGAAAAAAAATATCTCAAACTATGATATAGAGTAGTTTAGATACCGAAACAAATAATCTACACTATATTATAATAGATGAAACATTAAAAGTTTTGGTACCTATTTGTTGGTACAAAGTGATTTTACCTGATTACCCTTATTTATATATTTTTAAAAAAGTAATATTCATAAAAAAAAATGTATAC
>PHNY01128889.1:8515-19629 GCA_003724115.2 Anethum foeniculum | reverse complement strand
ATCGAGCCCAAAAATGTGTTCGAACTCGAGCTCGATAACGAGTTCGAGTCGAGTCGAGCCCAATTTATCGAGTCGAGTTCGAGTCGAGTTCGAGCCGGCTCGGTTCGAATTACACCCCTAGCCATACCCACCTCCCTACATGGGTTTCTAAACCCTATACCTCATGGGTTTGTGGTATGGGTTTTAAAACTAAAAAAACTCAACCAAACACTTGGTATGGGTTTTATCCATTCCAACCCCATACCTCATACCCAATGTTAGTGAACCAAACACCCCCTAGTGGAGTAATGAAATTGCATTTTGTAAAAAAAAAAAAAAAAAACACAAACCAAACTCAATATATTAGAGACATTGGGCTTTCAACTTCTTACAAAATAACAAACATGAACTCCATTTTGGCCCATTTAAACCCCCTCAACCACCCAAATCAACAGCCCAAACCACCTAAAACCCCTCAACCAAACCAACACAACCCACAAAACCCTACCTCGCCGGAAAATGATCTCACAATGGCGCCGCGCCGCCGGCGATGCTCTGAAAAAATCCCTGCACACATCAAGATCATACCACACAATCGAAGCCATACCACGAGAGTTCACCGGAAAAAGATTAGCAGTTAAAGAGAGAGCACAAGGTAGAATCCCCGCCGTCGTTTTGGCCTTAAACGACGTCGTTGGCAATGCGCTTTCGAGAAAACATTTAATCACTACTGAGAAAGATCAGATTCAGTCGGTTATTGATTCCGTACAGCTCCCTTTCTTTTGCTCTACTACTTTTTCGCTTCAGATTCGGGCCGGGTCGGGTTCTTCTACTGTACTTGAATCCGGAAATGTGCTTCCTATTAAGGTGATTGATATGATAAAGTGAACATTTCTTGAGTACATTATTTAAATATTAATATATTAGGTTTTAATTGTGTTTTTGATTGTTTGATTAGGTTCACAGGGATGAAAAAACAGGAAAGGTGCTGAATTTGGTGTTTGTTTGGTTAGACGAAGGTTCAAAATTGAAGGTTGATGTGCCTATTGTCTTTAAAGGTGAAGACACTTGTATTGGGATCGAAAAAGGTTAGACCTTTTGATTTTCTTGATTTTTTTTGGTGTTTTTGATTACCTCTTGGAGACATTTCTTGATTTTATTTTGCGTTTTGTTTATGTACGTATAGTGAAGGATTCATAAATGGTTATCGTTTAAGTAGTTTATTTTTGTGAAATTTGATTTTATTGCTTGTATTGATGTTCGACTATAAGCTTTATAAGGTTTGTATATAGGATAAGAGAGTTTGGTTCTATGGAGACCTTGGAGACTTAAGATCTGACCATTAAAATCAACTTAAATCCTACGGTTGTGTTTAAATTTTTTTAATAGTAGTTATGTTAGTATAGTAACTACTAAAGGCAATGGTCTGCAACATTTGTATTCATTCGAACCTTTGCATGCCGGTACCAAAAACCGATGCCTTATTATTCATATTACTAATCTTGAAAAAGAGGTGTACTAATGTACAATTCATGGATCCTGCGCTCATGCACTCATCTTCAATCTTCAAAACATTAGTAACTACGGATCCTGCACTCAAGCAGTCGTCCAACCACCATTTTTGATTAAGAGAGTGGAAGTTCTAGTTTTTTTAGGGTTCTTGTCCAACCACCATTTTTGATTAAGAGAGTGGAAGTTCTAGTTTTTTTAGGGTTCTTGTCCAAGGAGTGGTGAATTTGAGACATGATTTTTAGGCGTTTTTGGGGTCAAAAGATCAAGATTTTTTGTGTAGCTTTAAAAAAATTTTGTGCTACAAGTTTTGAGTTATTCATTATTTCTTCAATATACTAATATACTGCATGTTGTGTGTTGCAATATGCAAAGTGTGTAACATGTTTAATAAATTGCAGAACAGGTCTACATGATTCATAAACAAATGACAAGGTTGTGAGGATTGTGCAGGTAGAAAATTTACGTAGTGCTAGTGCATTACATTTAATTTAAGGTAGAATTCAAAAATAAAAAAAACTTTGTGAATGGTGCTCGATTAGTGATGTTGATTTTCCAAAACAGTAATAAATGAATCTTGCTTAATAAGTGGATAATTAGTTGTAACTGTTGAATCAAAAAAGTAATTAAATATGATATGATCCACTAGATTAGAGTTGAACCAAGGGTCTAGAAATGGTCTCCAAGTCTCCAATTAAGAAGAGGTCTTCACAGAACTTTATTCTAGGATGAGATTAAGTTTGTTCTTGTATAATATATACTTGTTTTACATTGGTTGTTCTTTTATCAACATTTTGAAGTACTTGCATAGTTGCGTGTGATTGCTGCTTAGGGAAAGAGTGCTACATTTGAGTGGGTAATTGTGTTTTCACTGTGATCCTAAGATCAGTTTCTGACAAATTATAGATGATATTATATATATAGAAATGGAGGAAAGAAAAAGTATTATCTACTAATATGCCCTGAGAAATATCAGTGTTACAATTGGAATACCCTTCACCATAGTTATCAAATACATACTTTTGCTGTTGGCTGATGTTTTTGTAATGTTTCTTGCATCTTGAAGTTGTCATTTTTGTGTTTGTGTCCTTTTAAGCAAAAAGTTTTGCACTATATTTCTTAACTAGATGACATTGTTATGTATATATGTGCCAAATGTTCACTTTAACATGGTATGTTGTTGCAACACAAATTTTTTAACTGTGACAACTTAATCACAACTCACAAGCATTAAAAAATTGAGAACATGAAAGCTTTAATTTATGAGGGGCTATCATGTAAGGGAAATGTCACTCAGCATTATATCTTGTATTTAACTTGTTGAAAAATTTATTGAACAAGATAACTTTTGCTTGTTCTCCTCATTTATATGTGTTCTGGATGTACTGTGTCTTGTTTGTGAGGTCTTATGTAATAACTTAAGAGAAAGAAAATGATCAATGCCCCTCAGTTTATTTCTCATACTGTTGATGAGTAACTATCACTTCCATCCATCATGATTACCTAAACTAATGGATGCTGTTCTGTTTGAAACAGGAGGTAGTTTAAATAAGATAAGAAGTAGTCTTAAATATCTATGCCCTTCTGAGAACATTCCTTCAAAAATTGAAGTGGATGTAAGCGCTCTTGATCTTGGAGATTCAGTGTCCATGCATGATGCTAAGGTTCATCCTTCACTAAAGCTTCTAAGCAAAAATGAGGCTATGCCTGTGTGCAAAATCGTGGCACCGTTACCAGATTACTATCAAACTGCGACAGAGGAAGTGTAACCTATTGCAATGAATTCCTGTATTAGCAAGATGCTAAACCGTTATGCTAGGGTTGGTTATGTGAGAATGTTTGCAAGTCCACTTTTGTAATAATTTGTTCATTTGTCTTTTGGAGTTCATCAAATTTCTTGGTGACTTGAATATTAAGATTTTAGTTTAATGCAAGCACATATGAGATGTTTCCCATTCTCCCATTCTCTTGTTTCTTATGTGCGATCATGGTCATCAATTTTATGGTTACGCGTGATGGTATATTGAAGCAGAGATAGGATGTTGGAGGAATTTGGTAAACTAATGTTGAGGTACGAAGCAGATTATGTGTAGAAGTGGCTGTTTTATTTTACTGATGAATATGCATGAAGATTACAATAATTGGGGTTTCTAGAGAGAGACAAAGTACTCTTGAGTCTTGACTGGGTCAGTTCTTGCCCATTTCCATATAAGATTACTACATGACCAGTATACTCTCTGTACCCTTTACGTAATTCATTTATATGTTTTTGACTAAGATGAACTCCCCGGGCTTCGGGATTTAGTGTTGTAATTGTTATGCACTTGTCTTGGTATTGTGGTCGATTTTGAGTTTGGGAGTCTGTCCTTCAAGTTGGTGGATGAAAATGGTATACAGGGATCACTTGATCTGGTAGCTGTGTTGTAAGCTAGATCACATGATATAGGTTACGATTCTTTGTCAAAGGTAATGAAAGGAATGACAGATTCAATATTCAAATTTTGTATCATTGAATAAAAGAACAACAATGTTCTTCTTTTAGCCTTGGTGAGATAAAGTTTCATGATATTAACTCTTTTATTCTACTACTAAAAAGGAGTAAATGATTTTTAATAGCCCCTGCTTTAGTGTAGTATGACGCACTTGGGCGGCTAATAGTAGAATGGGCAACCGTGTCTTTATATAACATGGATGAAAGACATATATACACAGGTACCCACACACACACACACAATAATTTTATATATAAAGAGGGGATGGCAGCAGCCACAGATAACAACACTGGCAGCAAAACGGATTCTGATGAAAAATATAAAATCATATATGACTGGTAAGTAGCAGACAGGCAGTAATCTATGTAATTCAACATATCTATGTTATGTTTGATGTTCATTTGTTTCTTGAAAGCTAAAATGATTTTGTTGTTTCATTACAGTTGTTCTTGCCTCTCCGGTTGCTGGTTAGCTTGCTTCAGTTTATGTTGCTTCTGAATCTGACTTGTATCAAGTAGCCAAGAATATTAAGCTTTTTGATACACATAATCATTTTTATGATCGTGTGATTGTGTTCTGTTTCTTCTTGTCTCATGCTTGGAAATTTTATTAGCCATCTCTGATCTATTGAATCAAGTAATGGTATTTCATTTTGTTCAGTACATTGTATCATTTATTCGAGCTTCCAAGCAATTCATAATTCTGGTGTTGTGTTTGTTAATTTTTTAGCTACTAAATGATTTAAGAAACTGCCCAGTTATATTAGTATTGAGGATATAAAATCAACTTCCAGTTTTTCTTTACAAAGGTACTCCGATAACTCATAATTTTTTATAAATCAATAGACCAAAATCTTTCATTAAGCAATAAAAGTTGCAAAACCAACAAGATGGTGATGTATTGAGAAGCCATCGGACATTTTACAAGCTGCAACCAGGCCTGGCTGAACGGAAACCTGATTTATTTCATTGTCAAGTCATATTACATATTAAAGCATTGCAGTTCTATCTGAAACTTTCTGCTAAAAATGACTATTGCTTTTCTTCTTCTCTGGGTGCAAAAAAATATGACTCGTCTCTTTACTTTATGGCTGATGCTTTTCTTCTTTATTGTACTTCATCAGTTACTCGATATTATATAAGTTTTACTTTAAATTCACTACTAAATTTAATTCACTTTCTCCAACAGATGATTTCTTTTTCTTTGTTTCAGTTGTTGATTTTGCTTCAAATGCTGGAACGGCTTCTCTTACTGCTGCTGAGTTCATCTTCTATGCAGGAATGGTAGCTAATTAAGCCTTTTAGACGTAGTTCAGAATCTTTGTTCTTGGATAGTGGTCAATGGACTTGGTATTCGATAACATATATGTTAATGACGTCTTCCAAATTCACATTAATCTCTTGCACTTTTTCTTCTTATCATATGCTTCTACTGAATGTAGAAAAGCAGCGTTCGAGAGCAAATCCAAGATCCAAAATGCAAAATGGTTATAATCGTCATTATAATTTGACATTAAAAAGTGTCTTTTGATACTAAAATAAAACTTAAACTCCAAAACTAGAGGCATTATGCATTTTGAAACCAAATATTTCTAAATTTACCTGAATTTTGTCACTTTTTGTGTTAAAATAAAACTTAGACCCCAAATCTAGATGTACTTTGAAACTAAATATTTTCAAATTTACCTGAATTTTTGTCACTTTTCCCTAAGTTTCATTTGAAGCACACTAACATGCATCACATTTGTAGTTGTTTGATGATGTGACTAGATGTATAAATGCATCTTTGGTTCCAAATCTAAAACCAAGAATGCATATATGCATATTTGCATTCAAGTATAGAACCACTTTGGAATTGAAATTTTTGACATTTTGTTTCAAATTATAGAAATGATACCGAGGATAGCATTGGATTGCTTATGTTCAGAGTTTAGCACGAAGGGATGTCATTTGGCATGAAGTGATTGACATCCCTTCACACAATACTTTTTTTAAAAAAAAGAGCCTCCTCTCCATCGAATTTGAAGCAAATATCATTTTTATTTTGCAACTGAATAGTGCTTCAAATTCTCACATCAGAAGAACGAGAGTCCTCCCCCAGCCAATAGGCAATTGTGTTAGCAGAGCGTTATACAACAAATAATTGCACATTCTCCATTTAAGAGAGAATAATCGTACTTTCAATCACTTATGACCAACCCAAATGATGAAATCATTGACATTTTTATTTGAATAGCTTGTACTACCAGATAGCAGTATAACTACAATATGTTTGCGTACTTGCAAGAGCCAATAGTACAAATCAAACGAAAATCACCAAACAAATCACATACTAGATGAAGAGAATCTCATACTCCGTACATAATAGCTTAATTCTAGAAATGCCAGTAAACTTGGTGACATCTTTGCCATTACAATGTTCAAGTAAAACTCCAGAAACAATTCCACTAAGCCTTGCCCGACTTGAAAGGAGCAACAACTTGTTCATAAAGACAACCAGTCATCCTCGCCCTTTCCGGCCGGGGTACATCACAACTAACCTCCAGCGAATTGGCCTATCACAGCATAGCATCCACTAGGAACAGATGCAGATGGGAGTTGGATCTTATCAATATGAATAAAAGTTACAATTCCCAAGAATTTAGTTCATGGACAATGCACAAAACAACAAAAAAACATGATGCAAAAATGTAGTCAATGAGTAGCATGTTCATTAATCATACTCACCAAAGATTATGCATGAAAAACTACTACCGCACAAAGTGAATTCATAGATATATTATTGCCAAAGTGAGGATATAACAAGTTGAACCTTGTAATTGCACATCAATTCAACCTTCCTCCAACCTACATACCGAGTAAAACTGTGTCCAGAAAATTAATTTGTACCAAAAGAATGCAAAATTATACAAGCACTGAATTGATAAGCTGGGTTAATCTTCTAACATTAAGTAAAACAAAAATACAAAAAAAAAAAAAAAAAATTAACTTGTGGAAGAGGCCAATTGGCGGATACTCCTAAAATCTCCGCACAAATTTAAAATTTCAGTAATCCCTTGAAAATCTACTACCCATCTCTCTTTTACCTAATTTCTCTAGCACCATTAGAATCCATTGGGAAACAGCCAACTGCCAAACAATCCGAGCATATATTTTGGGCAGACACGTTTTGGCAAAAAAAACTAAGAAAGATTAAACAGAGTCAAAACTTTGAACTAGACTACAGGTAATGATCAGCCAGAACACCATTAATTGATCAAGCCATACTGAAACATGAATTGATCCAAATTACTAAACAAGCTATCCACACAAAACAAACAACGAAAAACCAGTTAACTTGAGCTTTCTACATAATGAGCAAAATGAGATCTCAATCATGTAACTTATTTACACAAGCAGCTCCTTTCTGAAGAATTTTAAGCCCAAACAATATTAATCAAGGTAGCAAGAAAATATCTGAAACTGACCATAAGTTCCTTGATAGTGTAGACAAGGTTAGTGATGGTATAATGTGTGTGTTTGCTATCAATATCCGGAACCTGGACCTTTGCTCTACATACTCATTTATTTATATCCATAGAAAATAAAAAATATATATTTAACTATCTTCATAGGACATTGAAAATTAGCTCTATAATCCAATCTGTAAAGAGCCACCAAAAAAGAACTAAAATTCTGAAACATAACATAGAAAGAATTGACCTAACAAAATGACCGCTATATATAATTTTCACAAATCCACATCAGCTAGTTCATTATCTCAAGCCACTATGACCACATATGATCTGTTTCATTTTTAAAATTATAGTCTAAAAAAAATGTCGATCTAAATAATGGTGACAAGTTAAGTGATATATAAACTAACACAAATAGCAGCAGCAGAGTACAGGTCTTGTCATTTTTGTAACACTTATGTTTCAGATGCATATAATCTGTAATTGCAATCGAATAAACAGGGGTTTCTGATTTCCAGTACCATTAAACTTACAAATAGGGAAAACAATAAATCAACAAGTGAAATGCATAATACAAACCATTTCCAAAGCAGAAGAAAAAAAGGACTTTAGTACTTTAAGATTTTACCTGTAGTGTAGATTCTGATAGAGTATATGACTGAGCACGAGGAGGATATCTTACAATGTTGATCAATCTCCTTGCATAATATGCAGCTCTATAATCTTTATGTGACTGAAAATCGATATCTATGTCTTCAATATATCGCGGTTGATGAGGTATGGTATCATATAAAAGCCTTGAATAAATACTCGAATTCCGTAATATGATCAACCTCTCAAGCCTTGGAGTATATTTAGGGATGCAGAAACGTGCATTATTTGAATGAAATCCAGTAAAGGAACAATTAACAGTGCCAAATTCGGTTAAATTTACAAGCTGTGAAAAGTGATTCTCACTACCAAGTTTAAGTGTAATAAGGAAATTCGCAAGCCACAGTGTCTTCAAAGCCGTGCAACAACTCAAATATAGATTTCGAAGTTCAACACTAAATTCAACACAATCATATCCTCCATGCATATTCAATAGATTTAACCTTAGACTAATCAGAGATTTCGGACAAAACTTTTCCGAAGGATAGCTAATACGCCGAGAGGCACAGCCAAGGCTAAGATTAAAATGTCGAACGTCACGAGACTGAGCATGAGAATGAACTCTATCCAACAGTGTTTGAGGAATTCTCGGCATAAATGACCAAACAAAAGTAAACGAACGCACATTATAACCGAGCTTATCGCGTTGCGACAACACTGAATCGACAAATTTGATGAACCTATACGAAGTTTTACCAAATGTTTTGCCGTTTAAGTAAACATCAGGATGATGAACCCAAAAATCAGTGTTCCATCGTTTTGATAACACGCAGGTTTGTGCTGCGTATGTGACATCAAGAAATGATAGAATGTGAATTAAAAGATCATCGTGTAAACTACTTAGCCGATCATCTTCCTCCACGTTAAGTTTGATACGCTTACTACGAGTCCTCATGGCCATAACTAAAAAAACGATAATATGCAATTATATGTAAGGGCATATCAAAGGTCACATATGTAAAGGAAATAAGAGAGAACTAAATTAATGAAAAGGAAAAGGAAAAGAAAATTACCAGAATCGTTACAACTTCAATGGAGTAGTAATCAGCGAGGAGGATGTGCTGTAAATATGTTGGTGTATGAATCTATCAATCGCTATAATTACTCATGTATATGGAAATGGAGGATAAATATGCTTAGACCACGCTTCGGATTTTTTTTTAAAAAAATTTAAAAGCAGCCTCCTCTCTATCTTTGGATAAACAATGACAAAAACATAATTTCTTTTAAAAATTAACTAAGAATTATTATTCTTAATGTTATTATTTATCTTTGTGCAGTTGGTTCATATATTAAATAGAGGAGTGGATATAAGTTGCTCCCTGAAATTTTCGCGATGCTGTATATTGCAGATATAAGAGCATCTCTGATAGGAAATTCTTAGTAAAAAATAATTGCTTTCAAATGAAACATTAGTGTTAACTAAAATTTTAGTCAAAAACTTATTATGTTGGCTAAATTTGTTGAGGTCTATAAAAAAAATTACACATCATTTGTTACTATGTTGAAATAATATATTTTATTTATAACAACTTGAAATAATAATAACATACTATATTCAAAATATAACCAACTATTATAATTAATCTCATTAACGATAATTTCTTACAGGTTAAATAAATTTTAGATTTTTTTTCTGAAAGTAATGGAAATTTCATTAAGGAGAATACTCAGACAACAACGTCTCCAACAACATACTTGGAGGAGTCTCAAAAACTTTGTAACACTCTAAACCACATGAAACTCTAGCCAAAAGGTGAGCTACTCAGTTAGTTTGCTTTCTTATGTGACAAATAGATAGATCTATGCATCAACTGCGTCTTGCAAGCCTCTATTATGTGCCCAACCTCCAGAACATACTCCAACGCACCATGGATGACCCTAACTGCAAGTTTTGAATCACTCTCAATTACTACTCATTGCATACCCATATCTTCTATTCCAACTGATAACTTCTTGAATCCCTCGAACTTATGCCTCCATTACTGAGGCCATACCTGAAATGCACATATTCTTGCCATGTACATAATGCCCCTAGTCATTCCTTATCACCATGCCAATTGAGAAAGAAGAAGCATTAGGTAATACATAAACATCCACATTTAATTTGAAGCAATATTTTTGAGGAGGTTCCCATGTTAAGGCCGCCTGAACCCTTGAAGCCCCCTGCAAACCAGTATTATTTGCCTTCATTCTCGTTGCTTCCTGCCAGTCTACTATCTGCCTTCGACTTATATCCACTGTGATCCTCGGGGTAATAGTGTTGCTCTCCCAGATCCATTGATTCCTGGAAAACCAGATGCTCCATAACACCATGACAATCTTCTCAACGGTCTTTGAATTCCACCATTTGCATATCAAACCGGAGTCTTACTGTGTCCCAACACTCAGTTGCAAACTTGCAATCAAAGAATATATGTAGCATATATGTTCAATGTCCACCGTGTATATTGGGCATAAAATAGTTATTGCAACCCCTTTGCTTCTTATAAGATTCTTAACAGGTATGTTGTTATTGCAGAATCATCATAGAAAGGTTCTCACCTTATTAGGTAAGTTTAACTTCCACAATTTTTTCCATCCACTCATTGCACCACTGTTGTCACCATATGAGTTTTTGCAGACCAAAACTGATACCCCGTCTATACTGTGTACGTGTCAGTACTCGAAATAGTCCAAGCCACTTTATCCATGACCTCTATCTGTTGGATTCTAGCCTGCAAAATCAAACGAGCATCAGTAATATCAAAATCTTGTTGAACCTTGTGCACGTCCCAGGCCTTACTATTAGGACGGAAGTAGCAACAAACATTTTCATTCCTGACACCATTTAAATGATTATCTTCCACACGAAAATTGTCCTTTTTTTTTAACCACAGATCTTTGAAGATCTTAATACTCTCACCATCCCTTAGTATTCACCTGAACCCTGCCTTCAGCTGCTCCTTAGCTTCCCATAAACATAACCACACAAAACTTGGATTTGAACCTTTGCCTGCATTAAGAACACTATCATCTGGGAAATATCA
>PHNY01128882.1:2820-29452 GCA_003724115.2 Anethum foeniculum | reverse complement strand
ACTAGCAACTCTGCATAAAACAAACAAAAACAAATCAAAAGACACAACATACTTGAGTACAAAACACCAATTTAAGCCTTTATAGAGCGTTCCAAGTAGATATAAAATCCACTTATCAGTCCCTTCCCCATGGCCTCGGGACAAGGGAAATTCATCGTGGTAGCAATTGACTACTTCACAAAGTGGATTGAGGGTAAGGCATTAGCCAAGATAACCACCAAACAGATAGCACAATTCATCTGGGAGAATGTGATATACTGATTTGGAATCACACGCATCCTTGTAACGGATAATGGGCGACAGTTTGACAACGATGAGTTCAAGGAATACTGCAATGACAATAACATCGAACTCTGCTTCACCTAGGTTGCCCATCCACAGGCAAACGGGCTGGCGGAGGTCGCCAATCGAATCATCCTTGATGGACTAAAGAAAAGGGTCGAACACTAAAGAAACACTTGGGTGGACGAATTGTTGCCTATACTATGGGCTTATCGTACCACTTGCAAGGTTACAACCGAAGCTACCCCATTCATGCTGGCTTACGGAGCCGAAGCAGTAGTACCCTTGGAGATCACTCATACCTCACCAAGGGTGGAAGCTTTTTAACCAGAAGCCAATGAGGAAGGCATGAGGCTAGCCCTCGACCTCATTGATGAAGTTAGGGATGAAGCCAAATCCAGCAATACAGAGCATCAACTAAGAGCCTCCCTCTATTACAATAGAAGGGTTAAGGAAAGATTCTTCTGACAAGGAGACTTGGTCTTGAGAAAGATTGAGGCCTCATGAGTCGGCGAGACAAGGAAGCTTAAGGACCTTACATGGTCAAGAAGACACTTGGACGAGGATCCTACAAGTTAGAAACATTAGGTGGCGAAGAAATGCCTCGCACTTGGCACGCCACGAACCTAAAGATTTATTATGTATGAGGCATGCAGGACATGTCCTTAGTATTATAGGAATAAGGTTGATCAAACCATTTCTCATCTTTTGTAAGGGTTGACCCATATCCAGGATTCTTAATATTTATGCATGTTTGCTTTGATTACATTGTCTACTACTTTACTCTTTGAAAGCATCTGACGAATGCATGCCATGAACGGCCAAGTGAAATAAAGACAAGTAAAAGAAGAAACGAACAGTCATGGTGGCCGGGGCCATCTCATCATCATGCTTGTCAATCACCTTCAAGAAAGCCTCTAACTCATGGTAAACTTTGTTGAGTTCCTAAAACTCAACAGCCTTCTTCCTACTCAGACTTTTGTACTGAGCCTCAAAGCTTATGGCCCTATCCTCGGCCAAGAGAACCTTGGACTCCCATTCACTTGACTCATCCTTAAGTCTGTTCACTTATTTCTCTAAGGCTATCTTCTCATCTCAGATCACGTGGCTTTGAGAGGCCATGGATGCAAAATAAGCATTGGCCTGCCATAAAAGAGAAATAAAGTAGGAACATAACTAAAAATGAAAAGCCAAGGGCCAAGAAACACGAAATACCTGGTACAAGGCATGAGCCCCAAGCTTCTCAGACTCAAGGATGTGCTCCCCTGTGGAAACGTGAACCATGTCCGGAGGAGTAATTGAATATTTTGACCAATCAAGGACGAGAGCTGGATTCCCTATCACCGAGTCTTGGGTACAAATACCCCATGATGGCTCGAAAGGGGTCCTTGAGCTTCCGTCAGAACTCTTGGTCCTCTTCTTACCCCCACCAGGGCCGTCATCCAAGAAATCCAGAGTCTTGGGTTGTAGTTGAGCATAGGCTGCTCTCAGCTTTCTTGATCATGCGCCTCGTAGGCATGTCACCCTTCAAGTTGGCATCCAGAGCCTCGACAGCTGAAACAAAACAAGGAAAATATTGAAGTAAGAACAAAGTTATTCTATGACTAGAATATACAGATAAATACCCTCGATAGAAAGGCCATTAAGGCCGGCTTCTACGAGCTTTCTTTCATTCACAAAGACCCAATAATGAGTCTGGCCATTGTCATCAATGAGTCGATTACGGTCCACCAACTCCTTGTAGTTGAGATTGAGAATGAAATGTGCACTATCAATAGTGTCGTTAAACTGGGTCCTGAAGTATTGACCCCAATCTCCACCTTTCCATCTAAGGACAAGGAACTTCTTACTCCACTGATGATAACAATGTGACTGACTCCCGGTCTATGCTGGAGTTGGACCCAACCAGCTCTTGCAAGTGGAGAATTCTTCATCATGAAAATGCTTCTAAACATGGACGTAGACAACGGAATCTCAAGCTGGATGCATTGGGATACAATGATGAAACACGAAGCATTGGGATATAACTGACAAGGATGACTCTTGAGCTCGGCTAACAGCAGAATAATGAAATGGTGAATGGGAAACCTCAACCCTGCGTCCAAAGCACCTTTGTATATAGAAGTCTTTCTGGATGCCAATTACACGTCCTATCGTTGGGAGCCGCAGCGCGGACCTTAACCCACGATGGAAAGCTATATTTCCTCCTGATGTCTTCTACTTGATCCGTGTCCAAAATACTAAAGTGGTTGAAGGCATCAAGGTTGACATTTCTCGGAAACTCAACCACAAGCTCGTCCATCAAACTCTTAATGCCTAAGTTACAAGGACTTAGAGATAAAGAAGGGAGCGAGGCTTTACCTTTCAAAAGATGAGCCTTCCGACGCTTGGCCAGCATCTCGGTCATAGAGGAAGAAGGGGCTTGTCCATCACTTGACATCTCAGCTTTAAAGCTTGAAGATAGAAAAACTTGTTATAAATATGAAGAAATGAAGAAGTGTGTGGAAATGAGCACTTCTTTTCATCTTTTATAAGAAAAAAGGAACCTATTATAACAGGTCACAACACAGACTGGTTCACATTAACAGGTTTTGTGCAGGTCACATCTGCCTGAGCGACTCAACCAATCGATCAATTCCAGCCAGGAACACAGTAAAACACGAGATATTCGACAAAATACCGAATATCAATCAAAATGTTGAAGCTGGACAAAACCCAAGGGTTAGTCTTAAGCAAGGATGTATTACACTAATCATCAAGATTAGCAAAAAGGATTAACAAAAGGATTAAGGAGAAATTCCTGAAGAAATCCGGAAGTTTTGGCCAAGGAACGGCTACGACGATGCCCGAAGGCATCCATGGGAGCCCGGGCAACCAGGAGGTGCCGACCAGAGCACCATGGAGCCTTAAGGCTGGTCAAGAAGTAAAGTACTTCTCGGAAGAAAAGTCCTCCACCGTGAAAAAATTTTCATTTTGAAAAACGGTCCGTGGACGAGACGCGACGACGACGCCCAAGGTCGTCCACGACCTCCGGCCGACCAGAGTCAGCCGACCAGGGTGCCATGGAGCCCTTGAGGCTAGCCAAGAAGTCAAGTACTTCTCAAAAGAAACATTGTCTGTCGCAAAAAAAAGATAGTTTTGGAAAAATGGTCCATGGACGCGACGCGACGATGACGACGACGCCCAAGGACATCCACGACCCTAGGCCGACCAGATTCAGCCGAACAGAGGGCCATGGAGCCCTTGAGGCTGGCCAAGAAGTCAAGTATTTCTTGAAAGAAATGATCTCTGTCGCGAAAAAATTATCATTTTGAAAAATGGTCCGTGGACGCGACGCGACGGCCACGACGATGCCCGAAGGCGTCCATGGGAGCTCTGCCGACCAGAAGGGGCTGACCAGAGCACCATGGCGCCTTAAGGATGGCCAAGAAGTAACGTACTTCTCGGAAGAAAAGTCCTCCATCGTGAAAAAGTGATCGTTTTGAAAAATAGTCCGTGGATGCGACGCGACGGCCACAACGATGCCCGAAGACGTCTATGGGAGCCCCGCCGACCAGGAGGGGCCGACCAGAGCACCATGGAGCCTTAAGGCTGGCCAAGAAGTAAAGTACTTCTTGTAAGAAAAGTCCTCTGTGGCAAAAAATGATCATTTTGAAAAACGGTCTGTGAACGTGACGCGACAACGACAACGACGCCCAAGGACGTCCACGACTCCCGGCTGACCAGAGTCAGCCGACCAGAGGGCCATGGAGCCCTTGAGGCCGGCCAAGAAGTCAAGTACTTCTCGAAACAAACATTCTCCGTCGCGAAACAATGATAATTTTGAAAAATGTTCCGTGGACGCGACGCGACGACGACGACGTTGTCCAAGGACGTCCACGACCCCCGGCCGACCAGAGTCAACCAACAAGAGGGCCATGGAGCCCTTGAGGCCTGCCATGAAGTCAAGTACTTCTCGGAAGAAATGTTCTTCGTCGCGCAAAAAGGATCATTTTGAATAACGGTCCATGGACGCGATGCGACGCCGACGACGCCCAAGGACATCCACGACACCTGACCGACTAGAGTCAGCCAACCAGAGGGCCATGGAGTCCTTGAGGCCGGACAAGAAGTCAAGTGCTTCTCTAAATAAACGTTCTCCATCGCGAAAAAATGATCGTTTTGAAAAACGGTCCGTGGACGCGATGATGACGACGATGCCCAAGGATGTCCACGACCCCCGGCCAACCAGAGTCAGCCGACCAGAGGGCCATGGAGCCCTTGTGGCCGGCCAAGAAGTCAAGTAATTCTCGGAAGAAACGTTCTGCGTCACGAAAAAATGATCATTTCGAAAAACGGTGTGTGGACGCGACGCAACGACGATTCCCCTGCCGACCAGAAATCACTGACTTCTCGACAGAAGTCCTTTCGTGGCCGAGACGTATCCTCGACCACGGAATCCACTGGAAAATTCATGAAAAACAAAAAATTTCATATTTCAAGATTATTCAAAATTAAGACTACTTAGTGAAATTAAGGTAATAATTAGCCTCGATTAAGGCCAATTAACTCCGATTAGGGTTGATTGGTGATTTCTAGTTCAAAATTAACCTATATTAAGGTTAATTAACAACTAGTACATGGAAATTGGCCTCGATTAAGGCCGATTAGCCCCGATTAGGGCGAATTAAGAACTTTTTCCCTAAAATTAACCTTAGTCAAGGTTAAAAGGCAAGAAGTAGTTACAAAGAAGCCTCGATTAGGGTCGATTATCATAAAACGTCGCTTAATTAGCCCAAGTAAAGGTTCGAAGCGTCATATTACAGATCTAAAGTCACTTTGAATGTGTAGGTTGCTCCTCCATTCGCAACACGACCGAACCCAAGAAGGGACGAAACAGATCTAAGTCAAACAGTGACCAGTACAACCTCCATTGTAACTTTTCCGAAAACCTGAGAGGTTTTCCCGAAAGTTGGGGGGCAAATGATATGGTTAAAAAGTAATCCTTAAGACATAATTAATGATTTATTAATTATGTGGGATAAAATGGCCGAGGCCTAAACACAAACACGGACAAACACTATTCACATTCAAGGCCCAGTCACGACCACGACCAAAGGCCCGCCAAGGCCACGCGGACTCCACGTCCAAACACAAGTATCAGGCCCATACGAGGAAGGATCTAGATCAACCGCCTCACGAGGTCTCAGACTTACCATCCGTGGAGAAGACTTGTCCACCAAGTCTTCGAACTCCAATCAAACCCTAGGCTCAACGCCTATATAAGAGGCTGTACCCTCATCTTATGAACTACGTCTTGGCTTGATTATCTACAATACAGAGATATGTAGGCATCTCATAAGGACCGTGTAGTCCCGAACACGAGTGCAGCCATTAAACCTCTACGCTTTCTAATCCTAACATTAATTGCAATCGCAACCACAAATCACAAATCTTGTTTCACAACATACATGTTAATAATAATCTTCACACCGTATTTAACAGAAAACCAAAAATTCGAGTAATCCCCAAATCGCATAAAAACGTAACCCCCAAGTCGAATAAAAAGAGAAACTGGGTAATATCTAAAAATAAAACTGGCCAATGCAAAGCCCAATGGGAATAAGCCTAAAAAACAAAGATAGAGATATATTAGTTATTGTTCAAGCAAAGATATGTAAGAAATTGAACTTAAAATTAGAAACACCTCCAATATGTATAAGCCTTAAATTTAAGAACCAAAGCCTAACGGAAAAACCAAACCATCGACCATTCATTTGAGCTACAATTGAAATCTAAATTCTAATTGAAATGTTGAGAATGAGAGAGGAACTGCAAGAGAGGGATAGGAAGGAAAATGGAAGTACCCCAAGAATGACAGAGTTTTGTTGGTGTATCAAATTTTTAAAATGTCTAAAAATTTGGGCGGATGTTAGCACAAATTTTACTTATTGGGCCCAAATATTGCCCTGGTGTGTGATCAAAAAATATATTTATTTATTTATATTTTATTATTTTAATAAATAAAATTCAAATAATTACTTTATTAAAAATATTCATCACTTAGATGTATTTTATTACTTTTATAATTCATATATTTACATTTTT
The DNA here is from genome assembly GCA_003724115.2 of Anethum foeniculum. NCBI lineage: Eukaryota > Viridiplantae > Streptophyta > Magnoliopsida > Apiales > Apiaceae > Anethum > Anethum foeniculum. The sequence continues at coordinate 23,083 of PHNY01128882.1, read as the reverse complement.
TAATATTTTTAATTTTTAAAGTTTACATATATCAGTGCTCATTTTAAATGAGGGGAATTTTTGCTTTTTTAAATTTTTATTACTTTTAGAAATTCTATTTTAAATATTTTAAATTTTATTATAATTTTATTATATTTTATTATATGTAAAATTCGTATATCATCATGCATCTTTGTAAATTACCTAATATTCTTGTAAAATTAATTTAAATTAAAATTTAATCTTAAAAAATGTTATTTTTATGTTTTAGTACTCTAAGCTAACAAATTTACAAGTATGTCGCACCAGATTTTTTGGCTAAGGTAACATAATAAGGTAACATATTGGGGTAACATTCTTGTGGATTGTGATGGGGTTGTGGTATGTCATATATGGTGTAATGCAAAGATTCATACCAACACATTCATATATTGATTACAACATTAGTTAAATCCTCTAGTTGTAGTAGGACCATGGTACAATAACCATATCACAACACAGAAAAATGGCAAAACAACCAAGAACTGCATAACTAAATAACATGGTACAATAACTAAGAAAAGAAATAAGCTCGTTCAAAACAACCAAGATTAATATTCGTACTGAACTTAAAAACTAGGGACAACTACGTAATGATGTTACTACATTTCGGTGCCTCCACTAGTCGTAGGAGTACCATTTTCAGCTTCATCACTTGGTACCTTAGTAGAATAGTCTCCAAAATTTAATATTGGGATTAGCTTGTGCGAGCATTTTCACCATGCATGACATTTTCTCCTGTATCAATATTTGTTCATTTTGGGCCTTGAACTTATCCTCAAAATCTTGCTTTATTTTTATGCTCAGCTCATGTATAAAATTCTCTAGGAGCAGGAGTTGAACTTTTTCCAGATTCTTTTTCATTAGTCTTTCCACCACCAACTAATGCATTTGTATTCTCCAATCTTCTCAACGAGAATCCTCACCAACAAGAGATGGCCGCATCAATATTTTAGATCAAACATAACCTCATATCACCATTTTAAGGGAACTAAACATAATATCTTAATATAATAAATTAAGTTGGATAAGCTGCATTAACTAGATCACTTTCTATACCTTTAAGCCATTCTTGAGCAACTGAGGACTAAGAATACCATTAGAACTAGAATAACTGTCATCAACACCATTTTTACTCCAACACCACTTTCAGGAGAGGAGAAACCATCTTCCTTATCTTTATACCACTCTCACCCATCTTGCATATACGCACGAACGCCATTAGAATCACAATCACTGCCTTGACTCGCCATAGTTTCTAAATCAAAATAATAATAATTATTATTATTATGATAACAATTTAGTAGGGAAATCAGTCCATCACTAAGTTATAACAGTTAAACATATTAGTAGAAAAATTTATGTAACAATTGGCTTACACTATGTTCATTTCCATATCAAATAAACTCAAATTAAAACCATAATATTGCAGCATTAAAGATTCAAGAAACCCCAAATACTATCATTTACAAATAAACCACTAAATCCACTGTATACAATATTCATCTACAAATAAAATCATATACAATCATATACAATCATTTACAAATTGTTAGTGTTTGTGCCGTAGAGACAACACTATTTATTTCAATATAAGACATTTAGATTATTAAGTTTATGTTCTATCATTTATTCCCTTTTTTAAATTATTATATTTTAATTTACTGCAGCATAAATGTTAGATTAATAAATGAACTTAGAAATACGATATGCATTATATATCTCTAAGGTCCCTAGTCGAGTATTATTATTATAGGACAATAATAATGCATTAAGACTGGTGTGTTTATTAACCCATGATCACATCTTATTGATCATAAGTATAATAATACTGAAGTCAAAACACAGGCACATGTAAATATACATGGTGCTGGATGGACCCAATTTGAGATTCTACATGTATGTTGTGTCATAAGTGATTCTCATAGTTATAATGATGTAATGTTCCTTAGACTTTAAATCTTTATATTTCTATACGAGAATTGATGTACTTTGATTACATTAAAAGTTACCTTTGACCGGGTAATGATAAAAGTGTATTTTGACTATACTATGAATCGTATAAAAATATGAATGATCTAGAACGGATTTAACCCTCGTATTTTAGGAGTGATATTATGGCCTCTTCTTTGAGCTAGACTATAAAATGCGTGGTTGCGCTCAAATGTTGATTTGATATGATTGTCTACTTATTGATCAAGGAAACCCGAATTTTACCATGAACAGGATGACACATAACATGCCTCGAGAATGATCTATAATATGTGGTTAAAGAGATTATATTACACTTTACATTATTCACGAAAGGTTTAATCGATCACTGATTTAATTATTATTACTTGGGTAGCAATGATGTATTACTAGATGCCGCTGTTTTTTTATAATTTTAATATGGGATATTAAAATCATCGCCAATGTAATAATAACCTATAGGGTATCACGAAGAAAACTTGGAGGAATATTTAATTTAAATTCAGATTTGAATTGAAAAGGATATTCGAATTATTTATTATTAATTAAGTTGGACTTAATTAACATGATAAATGAATCTCCAATTTTTATATTATTAAATCCGAAATTCAGTTGTTATTTGATAGTTGAGTAAGACTTAATTATTAAATAAATATAATTTCAGATTTTAAAAAACTCTAATATGGATTAGAGTTAGGACTTTTTTTGGGCCTCTCTATATATACATCATTAATATCTGATATTAGGGTTACAATTTTATTAGATAGAAAAAAATAAAACCCTAGCAACCAAAGGTGTGAGAGAGAGAAAAGAAGAACATGTCCGAGTTTTGGTGCTGGTACATGCCTCATTCGCTCAAGCTTTCGTGTGGATACCTCTATGGCATATATTGCTCAAGGCGGGATACGTGGTGGTTGATGAAAGCTAGGATTTCCATCTATCAACCAATTCGTAAAATTTCAAAAAGTAAACATCTAATCTACGAATTAAATATATATGTTTTTGGCATGGATCCTGCGTTTACGGTCATTAATCCTGGTTTTTACGATTTTAATTTACGATTTCCGCTGTGTTTTATGCCTCAAAACCCGTCACAAATATCTCAAATACAATCATATACAATCATCTACAAATCATCTATAGCTCATCTACAATTTATAGTCGAAGTAAATATACCTTCAATCGCGAAGACGAAGCCCCAAATTTTACTGTCGAGTTTGAGTTTGAAATCCCTAAGCCCCAAATTGAGAATTTAATAATTCACCTCACGTGACCCACTAAAGCAGAGCGTTTAAAACATAATTTTTAATTTTGATTATTTTTTTGCAAAAATTTATTTTAAAATTATATACTATAAAATAAATAAAGGCCATTTAAAAAATTATATAATTTAAAATATATGTAAAATGTAAAAATAGATATAATTTTAATATATTAAGAATTTTAAAGTGAAAAATAGAAATACCAGCAAAGGCAACAAAAGAATCACAAATGTAATAGTAAAAGGACAAATGCAACCTTCTCTTACCGCTCAAGTATGACCACCGGCTATGTAACATGCCATGTCAGCAAAGTAGGACCCACATTAGTGGGACCCACATGCCACGTCAGCAGAGTGGGGCCCATACTGCAGGACCCATATGCCATATCAGCAAAGTGGGGCCCATTATGGCAGGACCCACATGCCACGTGGCATGCCACATCAGCAAATATGGGTACATTGCCTCCTGGCATGACAGGTCAGTAAAGTGGGGCCACCTCACCCGTGGCAGGCCACATCAGTAAAGTGGAACCTACATTCGTGGGGCCACCTGAGACGTGGAAGGCCACGTCAGCATAATGGACCCACGTGCGGGCCTACCTGCCACGTGGCTGGCCATATCAGCAAATGTGGGGTCTAGGTTTGGACCCACAGGCCACGTCACGTGCCACATCACCACATATGACTTTGACATATGGCTAATGCAACACCATACAAGCTAATGTTGCAATGATGCAACACCATCATTAATAAGCAACACCAGCTTAAGTTTAATGCAGAGCAGTTATAGCTCTATTGCAGATAAACAAATTATTACAACACTTTTGTTATAATACTCAAAAAAGGCATGCATATAAATTATTACAATTAAGACTTGGTTGGGAAATAGTTTCTCGAGGAAGGACTGTGGTGATGCTGCCTATATTTTAGGGATCGGGATCTATAAAGATAGATCAAGTAGATTGATCGACCTAAATTAAAGTACATACATTGAAAACATGTTGCATCATTTTGTACTTGGTTGAAAACAGGTTGGATGACTTGTTGTCCATACACGTTAAATAAAAAATAGTTTTTCAATATGTAAGAATAAATGTTGTCTGATTACAAATGGTTTTAAAAAAAAATTGACTGCACACCTTAGATAGAAGACAGTAACTATGTGAGAATAAATGTTGTCTGTTTATAAATGGTTAAAAAAAATTAACTTGTACATGTTAAATCGCAACATAACCAGTTCAAAATTATCCACCAAAAAGCATCCAACCAACAACTTAGCAAACCATAACTCCTCAATCAAATTCGAAAACATAAATACTTCCGCAAATAGACAAATTAATGCAATCGGATAATATACAAACAAAATACGTTCCCAAATTGATAAATTAAACTATTAATCAAAAAATACACAATCTAATGGGAGTGCCATTATACAATACAGAATTTCTAGGTAATAACTAAGAGACTAAACATAAAATTATATATATTTAAAGAGAAGAATATCATAGAACACAAGTCACCAATTGCTAGAACACAAGTCACCAACTGTTGTAAACATGTCCCAGAAGCTAAGAATACAATCAAACAATCCTACCAAGGCAAATGGGTGAAACTCTCAAAAACTTGTCAGGATCTCAGCTTGATGAAAATAACCGTTGACCTCGGGTTATGTTAAGTGAGATGCATTCTATAACCCTTGAATAGGTTAAAATATGGCTCAATAATCACATTGGTCACTGAAAGTAAAATAAAAAAATAGAACAACATGATAACAAATATTAAAGAAACAGGGTTTATCACCCTATCACTATTATTGTACTATAAGTATATGACAACAAATCTAATATATGAATACAGGGCACATTCCAAACAATTAAGATACATTAAAATCTGAAAACTCTTAAATTTATATAATTAAAAACAGTTATTGTAATTAACTCAAATTAGTTAAATAAAATATAATTGGACAAATTAAATCTTTTAATAAACAAAAAAGAAATATTACCATCATGAAAGTTGAATCCATTCTTCTTCCTCCCGCGTATAACTAGCTTTTTCATCATCATGTTCGTCAACATTCGAGAATATTGGAACATGCAGCTCATTCTCGAGTTTTATTTTTACATATCCATCATTTTCATCATCACAGTGGTCATAATAGTTCTTTTTAGGTAATTTTCATACAATAAACCAATGTCTTTCTAGAGGATCATCAATATTGCAAACTTGTTTAACATGTTTATACAATTTATACTATTTGTATCAACAAGAAGTGCATATTCTTTTAGTACCAAAGATATATTTAATCTTATATATTTATACATATAGCTATAACACTTTTCGCCTTAATTAAATAAACTAAAATGCACTTAATGGTACTCTAAAAATATAAAAGTATAGAGGTATCAATTATTTTCTTTTGTTCATTAAAGCTCTAGGTTATAGTCTTTCCCCTTTATTTCTTTATTAAAGTATAGAGTATTTTCGTGAAGTAGTAAATTAGTTTAGGCACAACCATCATAATCAAATCTAAAATTAAAATATTTTCTATAAACACCATATTTGCTAGAAATATCAAAATTATTTGGTTAACAAATGTTATTAACCAAATAAAATCGTACCTTTTTCCGGAACCATTTCAGAAGATTTTCATTTTGCTTGTGTTTTGGCCATAATTCGTCATTTTCATGTTGCCAATATATCGTCATCAAAGATGCCATATGTTCACTACCTGTAAAAATAATTACTTTATTATATTAATCAAAATGCAGAAAATATAGAAATAATAAATAGACACATTTTAGTAGCTTATTCAAAATATGGCCTAATGTCGTCAACATTCTGTAGAAAATAAAAATGTGTTAGGTGCAAGTCCTTGTTGCTGGGTTTTATCATTGTAACACCAGATTAGGGTCTGCATATACCATTCTGCTCATGTCTAGCATTTTCTGGAAATCCTACCGTAGCTTCTTCAAAATTCACCACACTCAACAGCCTCTTCGGCAATATATTCCTCAGCAATACATCCTTAACAATGAGCCGGGTTCCGTACATATCCCTTAAATGCCTTTATGTATCTCTCAAAAGGATACATCCAACAAAGGAATACTGGCCTGCAAAGCTTAACCCCTCTCACAAGATGAATTGAGAGATGAATCATTACATCAAAGAACGAGGAGGGAAAGTGTTTTTCTAGCTGGCATAATGTTTCCACCAACTGAAATTACATTTTTTTTTCCAATTTATCTACATCAATGACTTTATTGCAAATTGCCTTGAAGAAGAGAAAAAACTTAATAATTGTGCACTCGACTTGTTTTTGTAATACTGGCTGAATTGAAATTGGAAGCAAATGATGCAATATCTTGTGACAATCGTGAGATTTCATTCCAAAAAGCCGAAGATTCTCCATATTTACCAGATTCTTGATATCTGAACAAAATCCATCGGGCAATTTCATTTGAAGAAGGATGAACAAAAAGTTATTTTTCAGCGTGCAATAAGTTCCATGATGCCAATGACACCTTCTCTTTCTATCTGGGAGTTTTTGGCCTCAGCTTTGTTCTTATTCCCATTTTGGCCATGTCAAGACGGACAGACTCCCTATCTTTTGTCTATCTTGGAATATTTAGCAAAGTTCCAAGCAAAGCTTCGCATATATTTTTCTCGATGTGATGAGCATCACATCATCACATCGAGAACGTGCCTAACCGGCAAAAAATTCCAATACTCGAGTTGAAAGAATATTGAAACCTTCTTCAAAATGGGTTGAGCTTCACCTTTCTTCATCGAGGTTGTCGTTGTGTCTTACCAAAGATATGGCCCCTTAGATGTTGTACTCTTTCAAGAACCTGTTCTTCACTTAATAGATTTGGAGCAACCTCCTACTCTATATGGATGATGACCGGGAAACCACCTCCAATGCCTGATGACTATTGTCTTGCGGTAATTAACCAACCTAGTAGCATGTGTTTTATCAATACATATAGTACAAGCATTATACCCTTTAATGACGTTTCCCGACAAGTTCCCTAAGGCCGGATAATCACTTATTGTCCATAATAAAATGTCCATAATAGAGGGGTGCTAAACAGGATACAATCTCTAGATGATAATTTAAATTATTTAACTTAAATTATTTAAATTATTTAAATTTTCTACACAAAGGGTTGCTCCATAGGATACAATCTCTAGATGACAATATCCCCCAGATCAATATCAACCCTAATCGAAAGTTCCACATTATGATCACAAACTAAATCAGTGTGAACCGTAGTTCCCTTATTCAAGTTTAGATTTGCTTAAACAAATTCATCACAATTAATTCATTAAAACGAAATCAAAATTAACACGTATTCTTCACAAACAATTTACCTAAAATGAAGTGTTGAAGTGTAGATGCCTTGATGTCTTGAAGAGAGATTATGAAGCAGCATGAATGTCTTCAATAGTGTAGAATGTCTTCATTTGTAAATTAACGGAAGAAAGACGAGTTGAAAGATGAGAGATAAGACTAACTAACAAGATTAGGGAGAACACGGATTGGGTTCTTCTTCGGAAAAAATTTTTACCTTTATCTAACTTTAATGTATTCATAGCTATAGTTTTATCTTTTTAATTTTAGGGAAAAGAAATTCAAAAACAGCTTGGATTCATATCTATTTTAATCTAAGGATCAATAATATTTCACATTATTATTTTTAATTGTTATTAAAAGTAAAATAATTAAAAAAGTGCATTTGTTTAACTACTATTGCTCTTGTTTTACTTACAATGATTCTGGCTAAGACACCATTTTTAGAAAAACACCTTAACAAGTGTTCAATCAATAATAAAAAATGTTCTGTAATATGCCATTAGGCAAACATTTTTCATCTAAACTATTGTTTAAAATAGTTTCCCACAAGAGTATTAATCTCAAACCATTGTCTCTATCCACCAAAAATGTACTTAACATTAAAGTTAAACTTTAAATTTATAGCATGGATATAACATTAGACATTCTCTGTATAAGTCAAATTTATCGTATCCAACAACTTTAATATTTGTATCCGGACCAATGTATCATATCATTAAATACGAGGAAAACACTAAATTTTTTGTATACGACAATTTTGAACTTTTATTATGGATAAGAAACCCAACACAAAAAATATGATATAGGGCATGTTTGGCCATAACTTATGACTTATAAGTTTTCTCAACTTATTTTGATTATTCACTTTTTTTATTAATTTAGTTTTAAAATATATGTTTTTAGATGTTAATCTAATTTAAAATTCAAGAAAATCATTACATTTATAAAATTATTTATTTTAATTCATTTAAGTAAAACAAGTTCCGACTTATAAGTAAAATTATCCAAACACTGATATAACTTATCAGTATTCATCTACTTATGTCAATTATTTACTTATTTTAAGATTTCCAAGTCAAAGTTACTATCTTAATACTCTTCTAAAAAAATCCTAATTACCTTTTAAAAATTTTCTAAATAATATTTGACGAAAGAAATTTGTCATATTATCTTAATATTCTGCATAATTAAAAGAAATTTATCAAAAGGTAAGTCTTACACTGTAGAAGTTTTACATTTTTATTAAGGAAAGGCTTGACTAACAAGTTAGATAAATGTAAAAAATGAAGTAAATAATCCTATATATACTAAATTGTTTGGCTTGAAAAAAGAGTAAAATACTTAGCTAGATTCTTCATTAGCACTTGTATTTCAAACTTTGTTTTAAATGTTATGATATTTTACCACTATTTGTTTTGTAAAATCTTTAAGTGTATGTTATTGTTTGAATGATTTTATGGTTTAAAATATGCATTGATTTTATTATTTTAAAATACAGCCTTTTATGCGGGAAAAATGGAGGATGTTGTGGACCAATAAGTTTTAGAGGTTCATTTTATTATTGAGGCTATTTAATTATAAAATATATTATTTGATATTCAAATTTAAGTAATTTATGTTTGTTATTTTTTTCGCATTTGTGTTTGAAACTATATTTTTGCATGTTATGATAGTTTTGTCACTATTTTTTGAAGTGATTAAGTATATGTTATTGTTTGATTGATTTTATGATTTTAGAATTTTTGATTGATTTTATGATTTTGGAATGCATTTTTTTGTTCGAAATTGATGATATTGTGGATATGTTAGTTTTGGAGATTCGTTACTATTTAATTATAAAAGATATTATTTAATATTCAAATTTTAATAATTTAAGTTTGTTATTTTGTATTAAATATAGGTGAAAGATATATTACAAAACTGGTGTGTCATCATATTTAATAATAAATATTTAATAATTTTTTAAAATTTTACTATAGTGCGGCGCAAGTGCGGCATGCATAATGATAAAAACTCTCCTCAAATGTCCATACTTATTTTTGAAATTTTATGGAATATTTGAATTTGGTAATATAATTTGTTTTACTTATTTGGAAACAAATATTAGTCTCTTTATAGTACATTTTACTACTAACGAAAGACAAACAAATATTATTTAAAATTAAATAAACTTACATGCAATTCTAATTAAGTTGGGTATATGTTGTGTAAAAATATTCAATTTCATTTTGAAATTTTAAGTATGCAATTATATATCAAAATTAACAATAAATTTTAAGGTATTTTACAAGGATATTGGAATGATAGAATGTGATAAATATGTATAAATATTATTAATAAAAATTGTGATAATTATAAAATCTAAAATACTGAATTATTACTTTCATATTTAAAAATCAACAAAAAAAAGATCCATATAAAATATTTCATATATTTCAATTATTTGTCCCTTTCTATTATACCGGTATTTTAAGGTATATATAAAAATATTATATTATATTTTAATTTGTATCATAAATAAAAAAACTCATTATTTTATTTTATATTAAAAATCAAAATTTATTTTGACAAATTATTTGTTTAAAATTTATTAATAAATGATTTAAAATCAAGAAGTTACAATTAGTAAGAAAATATCATAAAAGTATTTAATTGTAGTTCAATTTTTAAGTATGTAAAATAATTTCATAAAGATCAAAAATGTATTTAACATTATTTTTCACTTATTTTCTTGTATTGAAACATTCTTAATCATTCTATACATCTAGGCTATATATATATGAGAAATTAGCATTCCACATCATTCTACATATGTGCCATATATACACAAGGGATAACCCTGCTAATCTTACTATGAGGGCCGCTTCCATCTCATCTCCCTCATTTCACTCAAATCTTAGTCTCCTTTCATTTCAACTCCCCTATTCTCACTATGAGTGTAAGTGGAGGGTGAATGTTCTAAAAGCAATTTTAACAAAGTAGTTTCATTCTTTTTATCAAACTCTATCTTTTTTATCTTCTTTACTTTTTGTTGGTTCCATTCTTCTTTAATCAAACCCTTTCTTTTCATCATTTTTAGTTTATTTCCTTCATGTACAGCCTCCTCCCCTCCCTCTGGTGCCCCTTTATCAAACCCATTTGGTCAATTGGTGTTTCTTCGATATCTTCCCATAATTTATTCACTTTTGTCTTGTTGCTTTTGATTTGGATTAGTTCTTCAGTTTTTTGGTTTATGCCTAATGGGTTTTGGTCAAGTAAGTTTCTTTTGTTGGGTTTTGTTCCATTCATAGGGTTTAAGTGAAGGGTTTTTATATTTCTTACCTGTTTTCTTAGATTTTGACTGTTATTTAATTAGATGTTTGTTTGTGTTGGTGTTTTTAACATTCATGTTCTGTGTAATTAATAATGATGTGGCTGGGAACAAGAATCAGAACAGCATCTCAATGATCAAATGTTAAAGCTGACTCANATGGCAAGGTAACAATGGTCAATTTACAGTGAAAGACTTGTATAATAAGTTGGAAAGTAATCCAACTACATCAAATTTTTGGCCTTTGTTATGGAAAGTGAAGTTACCAGAAAGAATCAAGTATTTTATGTGGAAACTGGGAAACCAGATTCTACCAGTTAGGGATTTCCTCAGCAAAAGAATGACTGGAATTGAATCAAATTGTCCTCAATGTGAGCAAGATATAGAAGATTGCATGCATGTGTTCTGGAAATGCAGTGGCAAGACAGTTGTGGGCCATTATAACAAGGTGGTGGAATATTAAAATGAAAGATATAATAAATATAAGATCTCTCATTTTATTTGTTCTGCATGGGGATAATAGTTTTAGGAAAAAGGAGACTTGGAGTGTGGTTGCTCTACTACCTTCTGGCAATTATGGAAAAGTAGAAATGAGTACATTTTTAAAGGGATTAAGTTCAGTACTGCAAATTTAGTTCTCTCGATTAAAAGAGATGCCTTTTAGTTCTCTCGATTAAAAGAGATGCCTTTTAGTTCTCTCGATTAAAAGAGATGCCTTTTTTATCAGTGTGAATTTTGGTTTAGTTCATCAAACAATGGAGAAGTTATGGTCTGTGGATCCAATTACTGCAGTGGAAAGATTGTCTCTTTTCTTTTTAAGAGCTATGAGCTGGTAGCTTTTTGTGATAGAGCATGGAGAGCAAAGGATAACAAAGGTGGCATAGGTGGTATAATATATGATAAGAAATTATCAATAATATATGTTTTCTCAGGTCCGGTTTTAGTAGACAATGCACAAGAAGCAGAAGAGAAAGCTAGTATATTTATGATCAATGCAATAGGAAAAAACAAAACAATAGGAAGGTGGGGGTGTGTGTGTGTAGACTCCAAGAATGTTGCAGAAGAATTTGAAAGGGCAAAGGCAGGTCTAAGTGATGACAGATATGGAGAAAATCTCATTAGGAATTTGATCAAAGATCATAAGAGTATTTCTGTTTTTTATGTAAACAGAAATTGGAATCATGAAGCGGATTGTTTGGCTAAACAAGGGAGAGAGAGGATTAACTTTATTGAAAAATGGTGGTAAACACAGTAACCAAGAGGGAAGGCAGTTTAGTGTATTAATGGGAGACAAAAAGAATTACTGCTATTCGTCATTCAAAGACCAAGGAAATGGGTCTGACAGCTTTGCTGGAATACAACATAGGAATATACCCAACATTATCAGATCCTCGGCCGTTTTTTTCTGCAAAGGTAATTTTGAATAGTATTGAAACTACAAGATTTTGCATGGGTAAGAAGCAAGAGTTTTTTGAGAAGATAAAATCAAGTGCATGCGTAATGCTGTTAGGCCTATATAAATAGCATCTTAACACAGAACATTTCTTCATATCAAACCCTAATAATCTCTCAACAGTTCAATTTTTATCAAAACAAGTCCTTCAAATGGCCCTCAACTCGGTTCCCCCTCCTAATGGTACCCTAAAAGTAAATGTTCATGGAGTTACTTTTGGAGCCCCAATGCCAAATGGTAACATGAATGTAATGGAGATAGTCCTTAGGTCATCAAATGGCAATTTGGTAAACTGCATAGCGGGAGTCATACTAGGTCTCTCTTCCCTTGAGAATCAGTTGAGTGCTGTGATGATAGGGCTTCGACGTGCCTATCTTGAAGTGGTGAGATATGTCATTGTGGAAATGGACAATAAGGCAGCTTTTGGAGAAATCCAGTTTGCTCAACAGAATCAAAATCATAGTCCTCGAGCTGTTGGACTCATCCAACAAATTCTTACTCGTATCAGGGATCCAAACTGGTCGTGCAGCTTACGTTTTGTGTATTCAGCTAGGAATTCTCTGGTTTCTTACTTGTCACTTCTTGGAGGTGAACTGTTCTGTAGGTTGTACATCTTTTATGAGCCAATAGGACGGATGGGGGAGTTGATGAATCTGGATATGGGAATGGGGCCAAATGATCCAAATTTTATGGAAGCTCCTATGGTGGATGAGGAGTGGGAAGTGTTTAAGGAAATTATGGATGAAGGGGCTGGGGTTTTAGCGGATGCTTTTATGGCTAACTTGGTCTTGCATATCCCAGGAGCTCAAAACGCTGAGATTCAAATGCATGATGTTGTTTTTGAAGATGAACTAAATGAGGAAACAGATGAAGAAGATCTTTTTGATCTCTTCTAGAGTTGAATCCAGCTTGTCAAAGGTGTTATGTTGTTCCAGTAGGTAGTGGTGTTCTTTAGATTATCTTGTTGCTGTCTTTTCTTTTCCTGTTGTTCTGGTTTATTAGTCGAGGTAGTAGTTCTGTGTTGCTTTCTGTTGTTCCTTCCCTGTAAGGGCTTTCTGCCCCTCCTCCTACTATAACTGGAGGTGTAGTTTTCCATTTGCAATTTAATGAATCTGTCTGTTCAAAAAAACAAAACATGTTTCAGTCTAGCCATGTAAAATAGAAGAAGCTAGCCCTTTTATTTGGGTTTAGTCTAATTTGGGCACCGGTTAGTACTAACTCCACCTTTTGGCGTTTACTTGCTGCATTATTAGTGATCATTGGAAATTTGGTAAGTACTCTATCATGGGTAGAACATTATAATGGCTCACATAGTATGATTTTATATGAAATAAGTTCACCTTGTATGATATTCATATCAAATAAGCATTACGTTTGATCTTAATAGTATGTATTCATTGGGTTCAAGTACAAATATTTTGTGAATGTATAAATTTTAGATTATCACCTAACAGATTATTATTTACTGTAGGAAGTTTTATTCAACATATATGGGACTATGTACGTATCTTGACTTAATTACATCATGCACATATATGTTATAAAGTCATTATGAAATATATATGAATCACTAGTGATAAAATATTATTGTGCATTTTTGTTTTGCAATTTATTTACCTCTACAAAATAAAATGTCATAAACCTGGATATTTGAAGTTTTAAATGTTATTGGATTGCTAGATTCATATGTTTTAAAAAGCTGCTATTTGAAGTTTTAAATGTTATTGGATTTCGAGACTCATACATTTTAAAAATCATACTAGGATTCAGCCATTCTTTTACTGTTTGGGTAAAGTGGTGGAGTTCTCTATCGTCAAATGACTCCAATTTTAGTGATATATCCTTCTACCATTAAGCCAGTGGGAGCTTTAAGACTTTGAATGATAAAAGTATGTGGATTGGTGTTCAACTAGAAAGTAGGAAAAGAAAAATATTAGAAGGAATTATTCATTCCACTCCAGATTGTTGGCGTAATTTAAAGAGAAAAGTTGTTGAGAGTACCAAGTAGTTGGGAGCAATTTGAAGAATTAATACTGGCTCACATGTCAAAATCAATACTCACGTGCCAAGTAGTTAGCACCAATATAAGGAATAGTACTCAGTTCATGCCTTTTGTGATCCCTGTTTGATCATTCTTCGGAGCGATCTGAGGATTTTTAGCGGATATTGCACGTATTACTTCTTGAGTAAATATATAAACTTCCGTCCAAGACACATTCACTATCAACAATTTCTTTAACATGAACCTCACTATTATTCTACTTTGTAGTACGATTTTATATGAAAAAGTTCACCTTCTATGATATTCATATCAAATAAGCAGTACTTTGATCTTAATAGTATGTATTCATTGGGTTCAAGTACAAATATTTTGTGAATGTATAAAATTTAGATTATGACCTAACATATTATTATTTACAATTCGAAGTTTTATTCAACATATATGGGCCTATATACGTATCTTGACTTAATTACATCATGCACATATATGTTATAAAGTCATTATGAAATATATATGGAGCATTGGTGATAAAATTTTATGGTGCATTTTTATTTTGCAATTTATTTGCCTCTACAAAATAAAAGGTTCAAAACCTAGCTACTTGAAGTTTTAAATGTTATTGGATTTCCAGACTCATATGTTTTAAAAAGCCGCTAGTTGAAGTTTTAAATGTTATTGGATTTCGAGACACATACGTTTTAAAAATCTTAGTAGGATTCAGACATTCTTGTACTGTTGGGGTAAAGGGGTGGACTGCTCTTTCATCAAATGACTCCTGTTTTAGTGATATACCCCTCTACCCTTAAGCCAGTGGAAGCTTTAAGCCTTTGAATGATAAAAGTATGTGGATTGGTGTTCAACAAGAAAGTAGGAAAAGAAAAATAATAGAAGGAATTATTCATTGCACTCCAGATTATTGGTGTAATTTAAAGAGAAAAGTTGTTAAGAGCATTTTGAAGAATTAGTACTGGCTCACATGTCAAAATCAATGCTTAGGTACCTAGTAGTTAGCACCAATATAAGGAATAGTACTCAATTCATGCATTTTGTGATCCCTGTTTGATCGTTCTTCGCAGCTATCTCAGGATTTTTAGCGGATATTGCACGTTTTACTTCTTTTGCAATCATATAAATTTCCCTCCACGGCACATTCACTACCAACAATCTCTTTAACATGAACCTCACTATTATTCTTCTTTATATCATTATTCAATGTTTATATGAAACTTGCGGATAGTTACTATTATATTATCAACTGATTTGTTTATACATGTGGAAAAACAACCATTCTGAGACTGTGTTCTTTAGCCATTGTTTCTGTTTTTTTGAATTTGCAGACACCCTAGTGAGCAGCTTAGGTATTTAGTTAACTGGTAACATTACAATGTAATAATCTCATAATTGGAATAGTCTAAACTCTAAATGTAAAAAGGAAAAAGAGTAAAACAGCATAACTTGGTAATTACTACAATTCAAATGATATTTACTTTCAGCTTCAGATAACAGAATGGGTGCGGTTTGAGTGAAAATTTCAAGGAAAAATGTCAAGGATTTATTATAGTAATAAATGCAATAAATCAAACCGCACACATTTTGTTATCTATAAATCAAAAATAAATATCATTTGAATCGTAGTAATTACCAAGTTATATGTCGTCTTGACTCTTTTTCCTTTTTAGGTTTAGAGTTTAGACTATTCGAGGTATGAGATTATGCACTACAACATTGCACGTTAACTAAATTTCTAAGATGCTCACCAGGAAGTTTGCAAATTCAAACAGACTAGAAATGATGGCCGATTAATTACAGTATGGAAATATATGTATTTTCACGGATATAAACATATCACGTGATGACATAATAGTAATTATTCACAAGTTTCATACAATCTTGAATAATGATAAAAAAAAAGAAGGATAATACTGGGGTACTTGTTAGAGAGATTCGTGACACTGAATATGTCTTGGAGGGGAAGTTCATATGTCTCCTGAAAAAGTGAAAGGTGCAATGTTGCTAAAATTCTAAGATCGCTCCAAAGAACAATAAAAAAACAAGAACAGGAAATGATTGTTGTTGTGGAGATATAGATTTTAACATGTGAACTAGTACTATTCTTCATTTGCTGCTAACTACTTGTTATTTCACTCAAATCTTATTCTCCTTTCATTTCAACTCCCCTATTCTCACTATGAGTGTCGGTGGAGGTTGAATGTTCTAAAAGAAATTTAAACAAAGTCGTTCCATTCTTTTTATCAAACCCAATATTTTTATCCTCTTTACTTTTTTGTGGTTCTATTCTTTTTTAATCAAACCCTATCTTTTTCTCTTCTTTAGTTTATGTTAGAATATAATATAACGGGAAGACTCAGGTTCGACTCCCTGCCACCCCCAAAATTCTGTTAAGAAACTAGTTACTCTAAAAGCTCAAGGTATTAGAGAATGGCCTTTTCCAGGATCTTATATTATATTCTAACACTCCCCCTCACTCGAGAGCTCATTTTTGGGTCGAAGAGTGGATCACGGGAGCCCTTCTTTGGGGCATAATTTTGCCTTTCGTGTCCATAGTAATTGTGAGAATATTGGGGGTTATATTCTAACAGTTTATTTGTTTCTTCTAGAGCCTCCTCGCCTCCCTCTGGTGCCCCTTTATCAAACCCATTTGGTGAATTAGTGTTTCTTTCATGTCTTCCCACTATTTATTCCTTTTTGTCTTGTTGCTTTTGATTACGATTAGTTCTTCAGTTTTTTGGTTCATGCCTAATGGGTTTTGGTCAAGTAAGTTTCTTTTGTTAGCTTTTCTTCCATTCATAGGATTTAAGTGAGGGTTTTATATTTCTTACCTGTTTTCTTAGATTTTGACTATTATTTAAATAGATGTTTGTTTGTGTTTGGTGTTTTTAACATTCATGTTCTGTGTAATTAATGATGCGAGAATATGCTAGTATTGAAATGATTATATATGGTGCTGACCGTTTTGCACCTTAAACTTGTTTTAGTCTAGCCATGGTAAAATAGAAGAAGCTAGCCCTTTTATTTGGGTTTACTCTAATTTTGGCACCCCTTACTACTAACTCCACCTTTTGGCGTTGATTTGGAGGAATGATTTATGGGTGCGCTGCATTATTACTAATAAGTACTCTATCATTCGTTGAATATTATAATGGCTCACATAGTATGATTTTATATGAAATAAGTTCACCTTGTATGATATTCATATCAAATAAGCATTACGTTTGATCTTAATACTATGTATTCATTGGGTTCAAGTACAAATATTTTGTGAATGTATAAATTTTAGTTTATGACCTAACAGATTATTATTTACAATTAGAAGTTTTATTCAACATATATGGGCCTATGTACGTATCTTGACTTAATTACATCATTCACATATATGTTATAAAGTCATTATGAAATATATATGAAGCACTGGTGATAAAATATTCTAGTGCATATTTATTTTACAATTTATTTACCTCTACAAAATAAAAGGTTCTAAACCTGGCTACTTGAAGTTTTAAATGTTATTGGATTGCCAGAATGATATGTTTTAAGAAGCTCCTATTTGAAGTTTTAAATGTTATTGAATTTCGAGACTCATACATTTTAAAAATCATACTAGGATTCAGCCATTCTTTTACTGTTTGGGTAAAGTGGTGGAGTTCTCTATCGTCAAATGACTCCAATTTTAGTGATATATCCCTCTACCATTAAGCCAGTGGGAGCTTTAAGACTTTGAATGATAAAAGTATGTGAATTGGTGTTTAACTAGAAAGTAGGAAAAGAAAATTATTAGAAGGAATTATTCATTCCACTCTAGATTATTGGTGTAATTTAAAGAGAAAAGTTGTTCAGAGTACCAAGTAGTTGGGAGCAATTTGAAGAATTAGTACTGGCTTACATGTCAAAATCAATACTCACGTACCAAGTACTTAGCACCAATATAAGGAATAGTACTCCGTTCATGCATTTTGTGATCCCTGTTTGATCCTTCTTCGGAGTGATCTCAGGAATTTTAGCGGATATTGCACGTTTTACTTCTTCAGGAAACATTCACTATCAAAAATCTCATTAACATGAACCTCACTATTATTCTACTTTATATCGTTATTCAATGTTTGTATGAAACTTGCGGATAGTTACTATTATATTATCAACTGATATGTTTATACGTGTTGAAAAACAACCAATCCCAGACTGTGATTCTTTAGCCATCGTTTCCGATTTATTGAAATTGCAGACCCTAGTGAGCAGCTTAGGTATTAAGTTAACCCGTAACATTAGAATGTAATAATCTCATAACTGAATAGTCTAAACTCTAAATCAAAAAAGGAAAAAGAGTAGAACGACATAACTTGGTAATTACTACAATTCTAATGATATTCACTTTCAGCTTCAGATAGAAGAATGGGTGCGGTTTGAGTGAAAATTGCAAGGAAAAATGTCAAGCATTAATTTTAGTAATAAATGCAATAAATCAAACCGCACACATTTTGTTATCTATAAATCAAATACAAATATCATTTGAATTGTAGTAATTACCAAGTTATATGTGGTCCTACTCTTTTTCCTTTTTAGGTTTAGAGTTTGGACTATTCCATGTATGAGATTATGCCCTACAACATTGCACTCACCAGGAAGTTTGCAAATTCAAACAAACTAATGATGGCCGAATAATTACAGTATGGAAATATTTGTGTTTTCACCGATATAAACGTATCACTTGATGACATAGTAATAAATCACAAGTTTCATACAATTTTGAATAATGATAAAAAAATAAGGATAATACTTGGGTTCTTGTTAAACAGATTGTTGACACTGAATTTGTCTGAGGGGAAGTTCATATGTCTCGTGAAAAAGTGAAAGGTGCAATATAGCTAAAATTCTGAGATCGCTCCGATGAACAATAAAAAAACAGGAAAGTGGAATTGGTGCTGTGGTGCTATTGATTTTGACGTGTGAACTAGTACTATTGTTCATTTTGCCGCTAGTACTGATTTTATAGCAATATTATTTTCTTATATAGTGTTAACAATAGAGACTGATAGTTTGTTTTTTTATTCAAAAATGATTGATACAGCTCACTAAATAATTTGAAATTTTGCATATTTATTTAATTTTAATGAACATTTACATTTGTATGATTGCATTTTCTTTTTTTATTAAATATCAAACTAGTGTGATTCTAGTATATATATGGTAATCTCTCACAATCGATGAATATACCTATATATCTACTAATATTTTCATAAATAGAATTAACACGAAAAGTTGATGTAAATGCAGGGCTCATGTCACTCTTTTTAGGTTTTAGAATTTTCGTCATGCACGAAATTTTCATGATTTCTCAACCATCGCTCACTTTCGACAAACGACACATGTTTTAATATATATTTGTATTGAGGTTTGGTTTAATTGTAAAATATAGATTGTAGTACCATATTATATTGTTAATTATAATGAAGAATTAAGTTATTTCAATTCAAATGTTGAATTATGTAAACATTTTTATACAAGTTTTTCATGATTGTTTAGATTCTTTAAGTTTTTTTATCATGTTTATCAATAATAAAATTATTGAAATTTGAGTTATGTAATAAAGCTATTATCAAGAGTCTATTTAACTATATGTTAAGTTTCCGTATAACAGTTAGAAACAATTTAGAATAATATTATATATGTTGAGCTTTTTAAAAGTGAAACTAATATGATAATATATGTTAAGAAGTATGATTTATTTTTATTTAATGATTTGTAAGTATATATACTATACTATATTATAATAGACAAAACATTAAAAGTTTGGTCGTCGGTACCTATTTTTTTGTACAATGTGATTTTACCTAATTACCCTTAATAATATTTTTTTATAAAAGGTAATATTCATA
>PHNY01128810.1:8944-20210 GCA_003724115.2 Anethum foeniculum | reverse complement strand
CTATGGCTTGGCCCCTGTCGCCCCTTGGCCTCAAGCCTTGGCTCCTGTCGCCTCTTGGCCCTATGCCTTGGCTCCTGTCGCCTCTTGGAGTTAACAAAGGAAGTACTTAGCTTCCTGGACTCGGTTTATGTCGCCTCTTAATTCTTGTCACCTCTAAGGACTTAGCATCTGCAGAAATTGTGAAGCACAATATGTGGACTTGGTTTTGCCACGTGTAAAGTGAAATCAAGTCTACATAAAACCAACAGAATGGATTCAATTCATGAATTCGTCTTCCTCAGCTGCCAACTGCATTTTACAGAGCTCCATTAAAGAGAATTTATTCTGAAAGCTTGTAATTACATTGTTATGTTGTTAAATTCTTTGTAGCTAATCATTCATTGATTAGAGTGTAGCAAACTCAAGGTTTATATTAATCAAACGATATANTTCCTCGACTTGTTTTTGTTTATTTCGATTACGTAACTAAAACGAAGAACTGAAAAGAAATCGAAATAATTGTGAGTATTGTATTCAACCCCCCCTTCTACAATACTTTGGGACCTAACAACTTTTTATGTATATTGTACACAATCTCGTACACTAATGTGCAACAACAACAAAGTTTAATGCAAAAAATAGTTGAATAAGCCTTACACACGCCAAATATTCAATATTAAGACTACTTTTTCGCAACTCAAAAAGAGCTCAATCATGGATGATTTTCATCGATAACCAAGTAGCTACATAGCTAAAGCACAACAAAACTATTGCAAATCAAGAACATCGCACACATTATAAAATCTCTGAAATTTAGAATTTATACTAGAACATGACCCGTTCCTCGCACGGGTTTTCATGCTAGTTTAGTATATAGAAGAACACTAAAAAGAACCTCTAATCAGATTATATATTCTAAATTATATTCAATGATTTGTTGATGAGGATGCATGAAAGAAATTAACACTCTACAAAAAATGAAAAGAACAAAAAAATGGTAATGACGTGTCTCAGCTCAAGATTCACTAAACAACGAGCATCACTTGCAAAGTAACAGATACAATCACAAGTCATGTAGCTTATAAGGCCATCTCCAACCAAATTTTTTTTCTAAATCATTTTCATCTTCAAATTTTCACATTTTTAGCTTTATATCACTATTTCATCTCCAACCATTACTCTAAATATACTATAAATATACCTTCAGATGAAAAATATTGTTCTATTAAAACAAAAGAAATAAAATTAATATAATTATATATATATATATATACACACACACACACACACACACATAATTAACATGTGGAAGCTGCAGAATGGTACTTCAAATGAATAGTACTGCTCTATATTTGAAGCTGAACAGCAGATTACTCTAAGTATGAAGATAAAGCTAGAAGCCATTGGGGATGATTTTGAGGGACTTTAACTTCGAATATAAAGAAAGTTATGATTTTGATGCAACCATCGGAGATGCCCTTATATAATTAGATAAAAAAAATTACTCTATGTTGTTAGTTGATACTTAAATAATTTCTTTTCCTGATATCAAAAATTTAACATTCAAATCAAAGTTCACTCCAAATTTTCACATACTTAGAAATCTAATGCCATATAAAAATGTAGTTATGTAACTAACCTAAATAAAAAAAAAAACCTATTAGTGGAGAGGTATTAAGGTACAATAAATGTTGATTGAATATCGCTTTTTAATGTTTTATTTAGAGTATCTTTACTTTTATTGCCATTTAAAACTTTTTTTCTTAATACTTAACCCCGAAATGAAGAATTTTGAATGGCCATTTTAGATTCAAGTAACCAAAATGCTTATTTATATTTTAGATAATAAAATATAGTTAGAGATATTTAAGAAAGAAAATAAATATTTCGCAATCTTTGATAAGCTGCTCGATTTTCTCAAACTTTTGGATGAACTCGCATGTCTTAACTTCTTCGGTTTTGCAATTGGAATAGAAGATATTTTTTGCAGAATATTTATCGGCAGAAACAGAGGAGCTGTTGTGACTTGTACCGTTGTCATCCTTGCAAATATGAAACATAGGCTTACTCTCCATTCTTTTGGAGAAAAATATTTTATAAGCCGTATATAATTCTAAAACATGAAACAGTTTCACCTGAATTTCCAACTAGTTGTAAATATTTGTTGTGCATGGAATAATTTTATAGCATTACTAATTTGTGTTTCACCTCTAACAAGTTGATAGGCATTTTTATGTCATCGTTAATGCATGTTTCAAATATATTATATATTAGAGTTAGAGCAAATCAAATTCAACAGTGTCCCGGTAGTTTTTTTTATAAATGTTATAAATTTCCAGAACATAAGAATAGTGGTGATTCATGAAAATATTTTGTACATTAAGTCAAACAACAACACTTGTTCTTTATTATTATTACAATAATAAATTTGAACTTCAACTATGTTTTGAAAAGAGTAGAAAATAGAAAGAAATTGTTAGAAATATATTATAATAACTATATAATAGATTCGCGAGAAAGAGAGAGATTAGAAGAGAATATTGTCTTCGTTTAAGTATGTATTTGCAAACTCATATATGGTGCCTATTTATAGGCATATAAGTTGTAGGTTACAACTACTCGAAAGGCCAAGAGTCTTCTACACACAAAAGGTCAAAATTTTTGGAGTTATAGATTTAAAAAATCAAATGTATAAGACTTGAAAGGTCAAAGGACATCTATATAATTTAATTATTTATAACACTTCCCATTAAATGTCCGTTATATGAAATAATGTCTCGTTATAAACTTACTGGAAAAATCTTGTGGGTGAAAAACTTAGTAAAGGAACAAGAGCATTATTCAATATGCGCACATGATGCTGCCTCATTAAAAACCTCACCAGGAAAATCATGTGGCAAAAAATCATGATTAAGGAAAACAGAGTGCAGCGCATATATATCTCCCCCTAATGATAATGTCGCATAAAATGTTTGAGTGGCGAGATTTATTTTTGTAAAACTTCTTAAATATAGTTTCACAAAACCATACCCAATATGGTGTATCCTTCAATGAGTTGTTTAGCTAGCACTTTATAAAGTTTGTATAACTTTAATCCTGATGAGTAAACCATATATTTATTGTGTTTTGTCGAATCTTCAATCTTAGCCATATACATACATGATCATTCTTATGAATTGCCCAAATCACAATATCGTTATAAGAAGTTCCTGTATTTGTTATTTCATAGCATGTCAAAATAATAACATCTCCATAATATGTGAATGTATATTTAATTGAGAACAAAATTTAAAATCAAAGTAAACACTTTGCACCTGCAAAAATCAATTTTATTTAAACTTCCAACTAGTTGCAAACATTTGTTGTACATGAAATAATTTTATAGTATTATTCATTTGTGTTTCACCTCTAACAAGTTGATAGGCATTTGGCATGTCATCGCTAATGCACTTTTCAAATATATTAGATATTAAAGTTGGAGCAAATAAAATTCAACAGTTACGGTATTTTTCTTATAAATTTATATAACGTAAGGATAGTAGTGGTTCATGAAAATATTTTGTACATGAAGTCCAAAATAAAACTTGTTCTTTATTACCATTACAATAATAAATTTGAACTTCAACTAAACTAAACCAAAACAAACCAAACATACCCAGTATAACCCGCTTAGAGCGGGGTCTGGGGAGGGTAAGATGTACGCAGATTCTGAATAGGGAGGCTGTTCCCGTGAATACCTCCGTCTTAGTGTAAGACAAAATTATAAGTGTCAAAAGTTCATAAATGTAACAACTACTACTAAAACACCGGTACCTGAGCCATGAGCTTCTACACATGTGACTTACTTGGAATGATGGTAATGGATACATAAAACCTGTTAACTAGGCTGCACACAATTTCGGTCTGGACCGGTAAATTAGACCGGACCGGGTCTACCGGTCCAAAACCCCGACCGGACCTAACATAGCCGGTCCGGTCCCCGGTCCTTAAAATAAAAAAAATCCGGTCTTCGGTCCGGTCCGGTCCAAGACCTGAAAAAATCCGGTCCGGACCTGAATGGACCTGAATTCATATATATAATTAGTTTAACTTTACTTTATGTCTTAAAATGACATATATAAAAATTAAACATTTACACATATCATATTTTAATGATCCAAATTAATTAGGTTATAAATAAATGTAATAAAACAAATCGACGCTACACTATAAATTACTAAACTTCGTACTTCACGTAATAAAGTATTGATATTCGTACATCAAAAAGTTAAATTTTACTTGTANAAATTTTATTGCCGTACGAGTAACATAACTTTTTTATGTATATAAATTTGAAAGAAAAATAAAAAATGAAATATTTAAATTAAAATTTTATATAAATATTAATTAAACCGGTCCGGTCCCGGTCCAATCCGGGTTTTTACGGTCCGGTCCGGTCTCATGACCGGATATAACCGGTCCGGTCCTCGGTCCATAATTTTGAAAAAATTCGGTCTTCGCTCCGGTCCGGGTCTGTCCGGTCCGGTCCGGTTTTTAACCTTTGTGCAGCCCTACTGTTAACTGCACATAAACACAAATAACAGACACAACAAAGCTTAAACACATAACAACAAATAATATTATCACAGCTATACAAAAAACTCTACTGCCGAACTCGCTAGAAACCATGAGACCCACGCTCATTGTCTATTTGAATTTGTTTATGTTATGTTATTTATTTATTTATTATCGAATTGGACTCAAATTAAAATCAAAATTAGTCTAATGCGACGCTTGATTGAAATTTTAAAAGAATAAAAACTCTACTCGGTCACAAAAATAAAGAAATCACATTTAAATTACAGGAATAGTGAAATCCTAATTCAAAAATGAAGGCGGCTTAGTAAAAAATGAAGTGTTTGTTGAAATTCCCATCTCTATGTTTAAGCTCAAACAACAATCTTGTGTTGTTTCAAGTCTCAAAATCTCAGCATTTGTGTCATTTAACTCACACTACTAAAATTAATGAGACTAGGAAAGAAAAAGAGGCCAATGACCTGTCCTCACTTTTTGATGAAATTACTGACATTGTAGGTGCAGGAACTGTTAATTTAACCCAAAATGAACCTGGGTTTCGATTATTTGATGTAATCACCCGTGTTGAAAAGGTAGACACCAAGGAAGAATCTTGCACACCAGGTGTTTGTGGAAATGCCAATGAGAGTGGGGTGGGAATTGAGAATGTGAGAGTTTCTGTGGATGCCCGGATTGGGAATTTGAGTGAAAGTGAAGTTGGTTTGATAGTACAAAAGGTTACGGAGATTGTTATGGGCGAAAACGATGTTGTTTTGATGAAGGAGCTGTTAGAGAAAGCAGGTTTGAGTTTTAATGAAGAGATAGTTGAAAGAGTGTTGAAGAGGTGTTCAAGAGTCCCGCGGTTAGCTTTTAGGTTTTTTAATTGGGTGAAGTTGAAAAATGGGTTTAATCATACGACTGAAACGTACAATACGATGATGAATATAGCTGGGGGATCGAAAGAGTTTGGATTGGTTGAAGAGTTGGTGGAAGAGATGGGGAAGAATTCTTGTGAAATGGATATTAGGACTTGGACTATTCTCATTACTCATTATGGGAAGGCGAAGATGGTTGGAAAAGCCTTGTTGATGTACGAGAAGATGAGGGTATCTGGTATTGAGCCTGATTTGGTGGCTTACAAACTGATGTTACGTGCACTTTGTAATGCTGGAAAAGCTGATATTGCTATGGAATTCTACAAGGAAATGACGCATAAGGAGATGGAAGCAGATATCGGTTTGTTCAAGTTGTTATTAAAGTGTGTTGCACGGACCGGTGATAGAGCTAATGTTGACTTAATTATAGATGACATGATGAGGGTCTGTCAGATTCCGGAAAGCCATGCTCATACTATTGTGCTCAAGGGTTTTTGTATTTCTGGGAAAATCAGAGAAGCTTTAGAGTATATTCGCGAGCTGAAGAATAGAGACGTGGCACTTGACACGGAAATATTCGAGATCTTGTTGCAAGGATTGTTTACAGCTGACAGAATTACTGATGCTTTGGAAATTGTTGACATAATGAAGAAAACTGATGCCCTCACTGAGAGAATTCATGGAATTATTATCCATGCATACTTGAGGAGAAATGATGTGTCTAAAGCTTTGGAATTTTTTTATAGCATGAAGAATTTTGGATATTTACCTACCATCAAGACTTATACTAATCTGATGCAACAGCTGTTGCGTCTAAATGACTTTCATAAGGCCTCTGAACTATATAATGAAATGCTGGAAAGAGGTCTTGAGTTGGACTGTTTGGCAGTCATGTCAGTGGTTGCAGGTCTTGTCCGACAAAAGCACATCTCTGAAGCATGGGATGTATTTAAGAGTATGGAGGAGAAAGGAATGGTGGTTACCCCTAAATTCTATATCATGTTTATTAAGGAGCTAGGTAAAGCTGCAATGACTAATGAGATTATCAAGGTTTTGAAGGAGATGAAAACTAAAAAGTTATTTGTAGGAGATAATACATACAAGGGGATACTTGCTTATTTTGAGAAGAGAAGAGAAATGGATAAGGTTGAAGAAGTAAAACGAATGCAAATAAGTAGCACACTCTACCCTGAAGAAGGTGAGGAATATACTGCGGATTTATCTAGTAGAGTGCAACTCAATGACGCTATAAACTCCAGCCAAATAGAGCAAAAGACATTTGTTTCACAGGTTTTGGAGCCACTTCAAAGTTCCTGTAGGGATAACAGTCTGCAAGAAGTTTGTCAAATATTATCTTCATCAAAAGATTGGTTCTTGAAACAGAAAGATCTAGAGAAATTCACTTTACTATTTACACCAGAATTAGTTGTGGAGATTTTGCGAAACTGCAGCTTACATAGCGGTGCAACACTACGTTTTTTCTCATGGGTTGAAAAACAACCTGGTTACAGTCACACTACAGAGACCTACAATATGGCCATTAAAATATCAGGCCGTGCGAAGGACTTCAAACACATGAGGTTCCTTGTTGATGAAATGAGAAGAAAGGGATGCTCAATAACACAAGACACATGGACAATTATGATAATGCAATATGGTCGAATAGGTCTGACAGACATTGCATTGAGGAATTTTAAAGAGATGAAAGCTAGTGGTTTTAGTCCAACTAGTAGTACCTACAAATCACTGATAATCTCTCTTTGTGAGATAAAAGGAAGGAAGGTGGATGAGGCCATTTACGTATTCAAAGAGATGCTCAGAGCAGGACATGTTCCTGATAAAGAATTAGTCGAAGTTTATCTTTGTTGTATATGTGAAGCCGGCAGATTGCAGGATGCCAGAAAATGTGTGGAATCTGTCTGTAAACTTGGTTTCACAGTTCCACTAGCTTTTTCCTTTTACATCCGGGCTCTTTCTCGAGCTGGGAGATTAGAAGAGGCTTTGACAATAGTAGATGAGGTTGGTCGAGAACATCATGTCTTATACCAATATACTTATGGAAGCCTTGTTCATGGTCTGCTACGAAAGGGACAACTAGAGAATGCACTGTCTAAGATAGAATCCATGAAGAAGATTGGGATTCTTCCTACTGTTCATGTTTATACATCTTTAATAGTCCACTTCTTCAGGGAGGAACAGGTAGAGAAAGCCCTTCAAATGGTACGACAGATGAAAGATGAAGGGTGTGAGCCTACTGTTGTTACTTATTCGGCATTAATACGTGGCTATATGACCGCAGGAAAAGTTGTCGAGGCTTGGAGTGTCTTTCTTCAGATGAAACTCAAGGGACCACAGCCCGACTTCCATACTTATTCAATGTTCATTACTTGTCTGTGTAAAGTTGGCAATTCTGAAGAAGCTCTGCAACTTCTTTCTGAAATGGTGTCCAGGGGGATATTTCCCAGTACAGTTAATTTTCGAACAGTTAATTTTGGGTTAAATAGAGAAGGTAAGCAGGATTTGGCTCGTACTGTATTACATATGAAATCAAATGTTACAAGTAGAAGAAAGTTTGCAGCATAAACTCGACTGATCTATCTCTTAAGCTGTTAGCTATTCAACAATCATGTAAACAGTAGAACCTTCTCTGTAATGACTGATTAACCAATTCACATGTCGTGTCAATACATTCAAAACCCTGGGGAATCTGTTGTTTAGGACTTTAAGATCCCTTTTTCAGCTTGCAATGCCCGGTCCTCTAATCTTACAAAAATTTAATCATGCATCCGGGTACTAAAAACCATCCATAAATTAGCAGAAAAAGGATACACCTTTTGCTTTACTTTCATTTGTTTCAAATTTTGAGCATACATACTGCAAATTATGAAGTGAAATATGCACACTTAACATCAAACCAGAGAAGCAAAATGGAAACCTACATACCATGTAATTGCGTACATACATATAGAGTAACTAACCAAATACAACTTGTAATTCATCTACCACCAGAAAGAAATGAATCAGCAACCACCGAAAGTGGTTGAGAATAAGGCCTCTCCGCAGAAGACGATGTATAATTTGACATGGCAATATTAGAAAATGCATTCTGATCGCCTGCAAAAGCTAAGCCAACTGAAGATATGACAATGGATGATAATTCCGGCAGAGGCGCAAAGCCTTCCAAGTATTGCACAACTTGTTGCATTTTAGGCCTAGCTAAAGGCTCTGAGTTAGAGCACAACAACCCAAGCTTTAAAACCAACTCCACTTCTTCCTTTACATAATTAGCTCCTAAATTCGGATCCACTGAAGCAACAATGTCATTGCGATTCCAACATGAACACACCCAATCAGCCAAAATAATATCTTCATTCCCTTCTTCAACATATATTGGCCTTTTACCACAAGCAACCTCAAGCAAAAATGCCCCGAAAGAATACACATCAGTACTAGTTGTCGCCTTGCCAGTTCTATTATGTTCGGGGGCCAAATAGCCAATAGTTCCGACAACATGAGTTGTTTGAGGATCTGTTCCGTGATCATATAATCTTGCTAGACCAAAGTCTCCTAATCTTCCATTTAATTCATTGTCTAGCAAAACATTACTGGCCTTCACATCCCTATGAATTACCACTTGCTCCCATTCTTGATGTAGGTAGTTTAGTCCTGCTGCCACTCCTTTGATGATTTGAAATCTCTGCCTCCAGTTGAGTCCAAATTTCGGTTTATTATATAAGGCCTTATCCAAACTTCCATTAGGCATATAATCATAAACCAAAAGCAATTCACTTCGTCGCCGACAGTAACCCAGGAGAGGGACTATGTTTCGATGCCTAAGCCTTCCAATACTGACAATTTCTGCGACAAATTCTCTGATTCCTTGTCTTGAATCATGGGACACTCTCTTCACTGCAATCTCAACTTTGGAGGTGGGTAACATACCTCTATAGACCTTACCAAAGCCCCCCTTGCCAAGTAATTCCTTATCCTTAAAACCTTTAGTAGCAACATACAAATCCTTGTACTTGAATCTGTGAGGACCATATTCAAGTTCCCAATCTTCAAGTACTTCGGCAAATTTCACCTTCCTCCTTATGTAATAGACTATGCCTGAAATTGTTATCAACATCAAAGTCACCAAAATCAATGGCAACCCAATCGTCAAAAATTTTGATTTTTTCTTCGGTCCTATTCGAGGCAGCTTCGGGAGTTTTGACAGATCAAGTTCTCTCGCCATGCCATTCACCATGAAGCTCCATCCTAGAACATAATGGGATGTAAGAACTCGTGCTCCAGTTGTGCAAGAAAAGCCCACATACATTTCCTTATTTATAACCAAATCAAGATCATAGTCTAAAGATAAGAGAGGTTTGGCAGGTTTACTTATATCTAGCGGAGCTAGTGTGACATTAATTTGCTTCTTCCAGCCATTATATTCTACCCAAACTTGCATTGGAAGTCCACTAAAAAGCCTCAAATTCACAATATCACCAGTGCCAGAATCACTGTAATAGGCGGCAGATTGCGAAACTATGGACTTTAAGCTATTGATATCTATTCCAACATGGTTGCCATCAATATCATTAAATTTTTCAATGTCCGGGGAAATATCCAGCTCCACTGCAAAAATATGATTTGTGGCATTGCCATCAGTTGTCCGATTAGTCAGACCAAGATATTCTGGCGGAGCTGTGGGAAAAACTTTTGTTGGTGCAATAACGAAGGTCATGCCGTGATTACTCACTTTTGGATACTCAGAGACTATGGCAAACACAAAGGTGGTCGAAAAAGAGGAAACTGAAGAAGAGGTAGGGCTTTTCTGGAAGTTTATTTGGCTTGGATAAAATGCATGGGATTGTTGTTTGATTCCATCACTGAGCTTCAGTAGTCCGTTTGGCATAAACGTAGCGTTGCCTTGAAGGCTCAGAGTTTCGGAACGGAAGCCATTGAAGATGAATTCATGTTCTTGTAAAGAAAGTGTTACTCCAAACAAAACATTTATCACTACCGCTAGTATAACAAGTCTGCACCACATGGCTAATTTGATATCTTGCATTCTTGTTCTTCAACTATTCCAATATGCATAGGTTTTATACCGGGAGCTGTCTGACCCAATCATTGTAGAAATTATGGCAACCACACTAATCATGACTTGTAAAATCAAAGGTTCATAAAACTCTAATTACCACTTGGGTAAGAAAATATCTAATATCAGAGTTTGTTGGAATATGCCTTAAATCAGTATATTCCTTTATAATCAGTATAAGTCTTTATGTTCTACTGGTTATCTGTTTGGAGCCTATTTTATCAGAGCTTTTCTGTAATCTAGGGACATAACCTAAATGTATGCCGTAATCTGTATCCTTTTAAGATCAATAAAATTTTTCTTTTATGCCTATTATTATGGTATTTCTTGCTTCCGTTATAACAAACTAGTATTAGAGTCAGATCCAGATGCAGATCTAGATCTAGGTTTTGAATTTTCGGTTCGGGGAGAAAGATGTATGGGATGTCTGGTGGTATTAACGTGAAGGTCGAAAAATTTACTGGGAGAAACAGTTTCAGTTTATGGCAAATCAAGATGTGTGCCTTGTTAAAGCAACAGGGGCTCTGGGCGCCATTAAACACGAAATCGGCTGCTTCTGGAAGCGCTGAGATGGCCAGTCTCGAAGAAAAGGCACACTCAACAATTCTGTTGTGCCTTGCAGATGATATTATTACTGAAATTGCAGAGGAGGATACCGCGTCTGGTTTATGGTTGAATCTTGAAAGTCTCTACATGACAAAGTCTTTAACAAATAAGTTGCTTCTGAAGCAACGTCTGTTTAGTTTGCAAATGCAGGAAGGTATGTCTCTTA
>PHNY01128780.1:8894-25411 GCA_003724115.2 Anethum foeniculum | reverse complement strand
AGCAGCTCTCAAGAATACTTGAACATTCTTTGAGAGAGTATTTAATATTACTATTACAGTTTTTGTTCATCTTTACAAAAACTGTTCATCATTTTACTTGTTTACCATCGACTTGATTGTTTAATACTGTATTCATTCTTACATACAGTATATTTGAGACCTAACACATACGTATCATTCCTTTTTTATACTATTTGAGTCTAACCAGGTATGTAGTTAACCAATCAGAAAATTTTGAATTATTTTAAGCCAATGAAAGAGAACTCCTAAATTTTAGACCAGTCACATTATATTAAACCAATGAATTAACCAATCAAGTATTATTCCATGCAATTTTAACCAATAGGAGACCACAACTAAAAAATAAACCAATCATATTACAAATCTCCTATTTCCATACATATCCTTCTTTTCTTATGATATCTCTAAGTCTAACTAGGTACGTAGTTAACCAATAAGAAAAGTTAAAATAATTTTAGACCAGTAAAAAGGAACTTGTAAATTTTAGACCAATCATATATATTTTTAAAAAATTATTTACTATTCTCATCCAATTACACTAACCATAATTAATTAATAATTCTAATTAAACATAATAGTTATTAATCAGAAAATTTAAAATAATTTTACAACAATAAAATAAAACTCTTAAATTTTAGATCAAGCATATTATATTAAAATCTTTTTACTTAATAATCTCATCCAATTACACTAACCATAGTTAATTAATAATTCAAATTTAAATATAGCAGTTATTTAATTTAACATATGTATATATTATTATATATTTTTATATGCCAAAATATACTTATATATTTCAATAAAAAAAATATTGGGTTACGTTTGGTTTTATTTTATCTCTATCTTAAGTTACAAAAATCAGATTAAGGAAACCTAGATTTTACTATAAAATGGATGACACATAACATGCCTCGAGTTTAATATATAATATGTGGTTAAAATGATTATATTACATTGTACATTATTCACAAAAGGTTTAATCGTTCACCGATTTGATATAATAGTCTATTTATTGACATATAGCAATGATGTATTACTAGATGCTGCTATTTGTTTATAATTTTAATATGAGATATTAAAATTATTGCCAACGTAATAATAACCTAAAGGTTCACACAAAGAATTATTGGAGGATTATTGAATTTAAATTTGGATTTAAATTAAATATAAGTAATTCGAATTATTTGTTGTTAATTAAGTGTGACTTAATTAATTAAATAAATAAGAAATTCGAATGTACTATTAAATCCGAAATTAAGTTATTGGATGATTAAGTGACACTTAATCTACAATAATTAGAATTTTGAATTTAATAAATAACTCTAAATTCAGTTTAGGGTCAGAAGTCTATTTCTCTTGTACATATAAACGTCTTATTCTGCATAATTAGGGTTCAACGTTTTATTAGATAAAACACAAAACCCTAGCAGCTTGAGAGAGATAGAGAGAGAAGGCGGCTTCAAGATCCAGTGCTAGTACACGCTCATCCTTTGGGCAATCATTCGTGTGGATACCTTCAAGACGTAGATCGTTTCGAACGGGATACGTGGTGATCGTTCAAAGCTAGGACATCCATTGCTCATTTTAAAACGTAAAACTTCTAAAGGTAAATATCTTAACTATGAATTAAATATTGTTTTTTGCTTGGATCCTGGTTTGGGTTTCATTTTTTTCGTTTTTCAGTATCGATTTATACGTTTTCGCTGTGCTTTTAAGCCATGAAACCTAACAAGAAGGACACAATCAGAAGGAAAGAGGAGGAGGTACTGACAGCCCACTATGTCCAGGAGCAGAAGGTCTTATTTCACTAGGGCCCCCTCCGTAGAATAAGTGAAGCAAATTTCGGGCTCTCACCAGCCTTCCGGTCACCGAAGGGACAAAAAGGGTGATGAGACGGAGAATTCCGGTGGTGAAGAATTCTTGGACAACGAGCATGGTCACTTCAAAGTTGATGATTGGAGAAAAGCCCTTGAAAAGCTTAGGGCTGAGAATCAAAGTCGAGAATGACTGTTATTTCGCCCTTCTCAAAGAAAGTGAGAGACTCTCCTTTAACCCGTTCCTATCGGTTGAATACTGATATGAAGTTTGATGGGAGCACCGACCCAGTTGAGTACTTGAGCCATTTTAGCACTGAGATGCAAGTTTACCAGGTGGAAGAGCCCACCAGATGTAGGTTGTTGGCGGCGACCCTAGTTGGGAACGCCTACAAGTGGTTTAAGAGGTTGGCAGCAGGTTCCATTAGATCATGGACCCAAATGGGAGACTTGTTTATTTCCCAATTCAAGGCTTTAATAGCATACGCCTCGCCCGTGAATACCCTAGCCAACATTAAACAAAAAGATAATGAAATTTTGAAGGAATACTTTAAGAGATTCAATGATCAGGTCTCTAGAATGAGCAGGCTTCCCTGGAAACACTCAAAAATTTTCTCATAGCGAGGGTCCGACTAGGAACCGATTTTTGGAAAAAGTTACCAGGATATTCTGAAAACCCTAGTTGACTTTTATGCAAAGGTAGAACCCTACAAGGTGGTAGAGGAGTCCATTGCAAACTTAGCCTAAGAACGTGGCAATAAGGGGCAGAATAAGTGGAATAAGGGCAAAAGGAACCGATCGTATAGCCCAAAGAACCGTAATCCTAGCAAGAGGACTGCCGATGACACTGAAATTGGTTACAACTATGTTGACAAGACGGCACCTATTTTTGTAAATTCTACGAAAACTGGAAGGTCCTCCAAAGAAAGAAGTTCCTAAGGAACAAAAAGCTCAAGATATACTGAATATACCCCCCTAACTGTTTTGACAGCCCATATATTTGAAGTAAATAAGAAACTTGGGGTATTCCAGAAGCCCTATAAAATCGGCCCTCCAGGAAAGAAGGATGAAGGGAAGTATTGTGCCTTTCATGATGCAGATGGCCATGAGACAACTGATTGTCATCACTTGAAGGACCGGATTGAGGATCTCATCAGGAGAGGCTACCTTCATGAGTTCGTGGAACAAGAAGCCAAATAAGGCAGAGCGGGAAGATCGAGACAAGGCTCTCACCAATATGGATAGGAAGACT
This sequence comes from Anethum foeniculum, assembly GCA_003724115.2. NCBI lineage: Eukaryota > Viridiplantae > Streptophyta > Magnoliopsida > Apiales > Apiaceae > Anethum > Anethum foeniculum. The sequence goes on along the minus strand of PHNY01128780.1, from coordinate 22,324 downwards.
AAAGCTTGGAGCATACATACAATTTTCGGAGGCGAATACTTGGGGGGAACCAGTTGCACCACTAGAGAAAACTATGCCCGAGAAGCTAAGGGAAACCCTTAACTAATCTTTCATCTTTCCGAGAGGCCCCCTAAATTATTTAAAGAGAGAACGCGGATATTGTTTTTTCTGAAGGGGATGTCAAGTGGGTACACTTCCCTCATAACGACACTTTGGTCGTAACAGTGGAAATAGGAGGCCTGGACATGCATCGAGTTCTAATTAATAATGGAAGCTCGATTAACCTTTTGGCTTATACAAGTTTCCAGAAGATGGGGCTTTTGGATGAAGAACTCTTGCCAACTAATAATTAGCTATACGGGTTCACCGCAAAATCAAGTCCAGATCATGGGAAGGATCAATTTACCACTAACTCTGGGTGAGGATCCCTTAGCGGTAACCCAAATCATTGAGTTCATGGTGGTTAACGAGGACATCTCCCGTAATGTAATTCTCAGAAGACCAATGTTGAGGGACTTCAGAGTAATAACCTCAATTTATCACTTCTCTATAAAATTCCTCACCCACAATGGGATTGGATGTATAAAAGGCTGTCACTATGAGTGACGAGAATGTTATAACAAGGCAATCCAGGCAGCCCAGAAGGCAGACAAGTTTACTCAGATAGAAAAAAAGTCGACAATGAAAGTTTAATGAGAAGTTTTGGCAAAGAGCCGGTTAAGTTTGAAAAAGCCACGTGTTGTACCATCATGAAGATAATAACCAAAGTGATATTGGCTTAAAACGGCTCTGGATGTAGTCATGTCAAGCTACTAGAGTGCTTTCCTACCTTGTCGACTAATCTCAGATAATATTATGGTCAGTTTCGAGGTGATGCATTATCTGAAACAAAAAAAGTTTGGAAAGGAAGAATACATAGCAATTAAGCTGGATATGTCTAAGGCGTATGATCGTGTCGAGTGGAGATTTTTAAGAGGTATTTTACTTAAAATAGGCTTTTCTGAATGGTGGACATATTTAATGATGCAGTGTGTTATTTCAGTATCATACATTATTGTCCATGAGGAGCATGTTATAGGTCCTATTGTACTTAGCTGTGGTATTAGACAAGGAGACGTCTCCTTATCTTTTTATTGTTTGTGTAGAGGGACTATCTGCATTAATTCACAGGTATAAATTCAGGAAGTGTTTACAGGGGATAAAAATCTGTAAAAGAGCTCCAGTTGTGACTCACATGTTGTTTGCAGATGATAGTTATGTGTATTGCAAGGCGAATATGCATGAAGCAAAAAATGTGCTAGAATTGTTAGAGGTATATGAGAATGCATCAGGACAAAAGATTAATAGCGAAAAGTATGCAGTCTTTTTTAGTGCCAATGTGATTCAATATAATAGGCTTGAAGTTTGTCACAAGCTTAGTATGCAGGATGCAGATGAGTCTGCTACATACTTGGGACATACTAATACTCTAGGCATAAGAAAGTCAGTGATTCTGGGGTATCTGAGAGACCGTGTGAAAGCGAAAATTCAGGGTTGGAAGCAAAAAAAGTCATCTCGACCAGCTAAGGAAATTTTGATCAAAACAGTAGCTCAGTCTTTACCAGTCTTTGCTATGAATGTGTTTTTGTTGCCTATGGAGATCACAAAGGAGATTGAAGGAATGCCGGAAAAGTTTTGGTGGAGCACAAATGAGTCGAATAATTATAAGATAAACTGGATGGCATGGGATCGTATGACTAGACATAAAGACTCTGGAGGCTTAGGTTTCAGAAATTTTTGAGAGTTTAACTTGGCAATGCTGGGGAAGTAGTCTGACTGCTCGACTTTATAAGGCCAGATACTTCAAAGACACGTCATTTTTGGATGCAAAACTGGGAAACAGCCCGAGTTTTATTTGGAGGAGTTTGATGGAAGCTAAGAAAGTGATTCTAGCTGGATCAAGATGGAGAATAGGTACAGGAAATGACAATGCTATTGTTGGTCAGCCATGGTTGGAGAATATAGGTAATTCCTTTATTACGACTTTGTCTCCATCCATTGCTAATCAATTAGTTAGTTCTCTAATGCACATATATAGACGCGAGTAGGACTGGAAAATCACAACAGATATATTTAATGAAAGAGACCGGGAGTGCATTAAAACAACTCACATTGATCACATCGAGGATGATTTAGATATGGACGTGTCGCAATAAGAATGGGAAGTCTCTGGGCAATATACTGTCAATAGTGCGTACAAATTTTTGCAAATTCAGAAAGGAGCATGTGAAGGCCAGAACTCTAATAATATCTGACAATCATTCTGGCAAATTAAGGCGCCTCCAAAAGCTCTCAATTTAATGTGGAGGGCATTATCTCAATGTTTACCTACAAAATCACAATTACAGTAGAAAAGAGTGTAAATTGATAACTTGTGTGTTGTTTGCAAAAACGGGGCAGAAACTACAACTCATATCTTTGTTCATTGTCCGTTTGTAGCTAACTGTTGGAATCTTCACGATCTTATAGTAGTGACTGATCAGCACTGGGAATTCTCAAATTTGGTTTGAACATTGCTTCCTACGACAACAACAAGGCAAGTATGGTTATGATATGCTGGCAATTTGGTAAATCAAGGAATGACGTGGTTTGGAATTAGAAATATTCTACGCCATGTAGAGTGGTTGCATATACTAAAGAGTATCTCTCACAATGGAAGACGACCCATGATAGATTCTACAAAGTTCCCCTTTAACCTCAAGTTCAAGGTGACGGGGGCAGAAAGCTGGGTGAAACCTCAACAGAATACAGTGAAGATCACGGTAAATATATCTATTTTTGATGACAGAAACGTTACAGGTATTGGAGTAAGCCAGGAATCATACAGGAGAATTAATCCGGGCAAGAACAAGACTATTACATGAAGCAATGCACCCAATCTGGCTGAAACAGTTGCCATTAAAGAAGCTCTGAGCTGGTTGAAAGATATGGAATTGACAGAGATTATAGTAGAATCAGACTGCCTTGTGGTGATTCAAAGTATACGTAGTTCGATTCAGATGAGGTCAAGATTTGGACGGATTATCGAGGAGTGTAGGTAGACGCTTGAAAGTTCGAACAACATAAAGTTGTATTTTACTAAATGGTCTACGAATATTTCGTCACATGAGCTTGCTCATTTGTCACATATATATCCTCAACGTATTTTCAACGGAGCCTGTATTCCCGTCGTAGTTAAAAATTCTATGCTTCTGGATTCGGTTAATCAATAAAATTCATGCATTTGTAAAAAAAAAACAACTAATCAATCATGTCTTCAATTGTCACATGCCATCATTCTTTCATCTCCTTAATTAAGCAATTCCCCCAATCAAATATGACACCCGAATCAAGTAAAAGCTGTGGACCTTTGCTCATTATTAAATAAATTAAATTTCAACATTTTCCGCGCAGAGAAAATTTTCAGAGCTGTTCATTTCCAATCAAATCCCATGTGCGCCTCTTAGCTGTTCGATTAAATGCCTGAAAGAATAAAATTAACTTGAGTTAATTTTGGTAATGACACTAATCAACACCCTCATCACAACTAATTTCGATCATTAAACGGTTATATGTACATTTATTCACACATAATGTAGCATAAAACATAAGTTAGTTACAACCCTTTACTTCTTATCTGTACTTTATGTGTGTGTAAAAATGTACATTGACTTGTTTTTGTAACTGGGTCATTGTGTTTATCTGTCATTGAGCTACTTTCTGGTGTGGGTTTTATTATATATATGTGTATATCATGTGTGTATAGGCATATGTAAGTACGTACTTAGTAGATCTCAAAGAGAACCCAGGAATACTTTGGGATTAGTGTTTCTGGGTACTTTTTTGTTTTTTTGTTTGTTTTATAAGCTCATTATTTTTTTCAGTGAGTTGGGTTGTTTCAGAAACTGCAGATTTTCTTGTTTTATAAGATTCTTGATTAATAATTGGTTAATGGGTAGTTCAGTGTTTCTTGTGATTTGCTTGTCATTTCTTTATGTGGGTAGTTGTTATTCTTTGTCTGATCAAGAAAAGGATAGAATTATTGAATTGCCTGGGCAGCCGACAAATGTCGGTTTTGCTCAGTATTCTGGGTATGTAACTGTTAATCAGAAGGCTGGAAGGGCATTGTTTTACTGGCTTACTGAATCACCTGCAGAGCGTAATCCCGAGTCAAGGCCACTTGTCTTGTGGCTTAATGGAGGGCCTGGTTGTTCTTCTGTTGCTTATGGAGCAGCTGAAGAGATTGGACCTTTTCATGTTCAAGCTGATGGAAAGAACCTTTACTTGAATCCCTATTCCTGGAACAAGTGTATGGATTTACTCGATACTGTTTTATTTTCTTTAGTAGTTGTAGTAGTTTTCCCTTGATCTATATAATGTTTACCTTATTTAGGATTCTGCTTTTGTTTGCAGTGGCAAATTTGCTTTTCCTTGAAGCACCAGCTGGTGTTGGTTTTTCATATACAAACACATCATCAGATTTATATACTGCAGGTGACCGGCAAACAGGTAATACATATTAATATTTGTTTTCTGAGGAATTCTATAATCTTGACACTGATGTTTGTTATTGTTCGTTATAGGAAGATATTCTTTAGATAGTTGATAGGTTTCATAACTTGATCTTTGTGGTGTTTGAATTTTTTTAATCTTTCGGAACTTTATTTTGCGAATCTGTAGCTATCGACACATATGCATTCCTACTGGGCTGGTTGGAAAGGTTTCCTCAATATAAACATAGAAAATTTTACATTGCCGGAGAAAGTTATGCAGGTAAATAAGGTATTTCCATCATGTTCCTGTTGTATACTTGCTTTGTTCCAAAAATGAGCCTGTTTGACATTTTTTCCTTCAATCATTGATATATATATATATATATATATATATATATATTACGTATCTATCAATTTGCCAATTTAAAATTTAGATTTCTTTTATATCTACTTTCACTAAGAGTAGAAGCTTTCCTAGTAGTGCAATTACACTGTCAAACTTTGTAAACATTGTGATTTTCTCTAACAAATGGGACCTCATTTCTGGTCGGAGGGAGTATGATCTTGTAGTAACGCTAACTGGATTGTTAAGCTTATTTATGTTTCATCCCTTTCAGGTCATTATGTTCCCCAATTGTCTAAAGTTATTTACGAAAGAAACAAAGGAGTAGAGAATCCAATTATCAATTTCAAGGGTTTTATGGTAAATTGATTATAATTTCTCTGATATGTTTTGTTGACATGATTTCATTTAACATGTTAATAAATTGTTCTTTATAGGTTGGTAACGCCGTTATTGATGATTTCCATGATTACATTGGCACATTTGAGTATTGGTGGACCCATGGTTTAATATCTGATTCTACTTATAAACTCCTTCGAGCAGCCTGTGACTTTGGATCATCTCAGCACCCTGCAATTGATTGCATTAGGGCTCTTAGTATTGCAGAGAGGGAGCAAGGAAATATAGATCCATATAGCATATATACACGCCCGTGCAATAGTTCATCATCACTGAGGCGCAACTTAGGAGGTCACTATGTAAGTCTTCTCAAACTTTCTCTTATATTATACAAAAAAACTTGTTACATACTGCATTCCTATTTTAATAAATGTTCTTGGTCCTGCGTTAGTACTTGAATGAGGCTTTCACTTGTTTTTGGTTGAAATTTGTTCAAGTATTCTTTCATATGCCTTTTCGGGAATCAAAGTTCATTTCCCTTTGCGTGCTTTGTTTTTATTGTTAGATTTAAGACTTCCCAAGAAAATTTGGTTGCAATCGCTATGAAAGTAAAGCGTGCAAATTGATGATTTTATAATAATGACCTTTTGGGGGCGTTAAGCATAGCAACTAGCAAGATACCAATTTCTGACTTTCAATTATCTTCTGAAATGCTCATCATTTCAATGGCCTAATTTGTTTTTGGAAAGAGCAGAAGTAACTGCATTTACTATGTGCTCTGGTATGAATATTTTTTTTGCAATCATAAAATAATTGATGCTTCAACAAATTATACAAAAAGTCACCCTTGTGGTCTTCATGAACAAATTTGGTGAACCTTCTACTCTACTAGACAAAAATAAGTATTACAGTTGTGGGTGGTGTTATGTTCTTTTTTTAACGACCTATTCTAAATGAACTGACGCTTTTCCATATTCTTAAATGTATTCCCCAGATTGGTTTCACTTGTTAAAATAATCTTCATCATGAATAACAAAATTTGGCATTATCATACTTCTGATTTAAAGTTGCGCCTAGTTTTTAATAGTTGAGGTTATCTGCTATTTTAAGTTCCGTATATAAGATTGTTGGTGGTCCATGACCTTTTTCGAGCTAAATGCTGCCTCTTTCGAATGTAGCCATGGATGACTAGGGCATATGACCCATGCACTGAGAGACATTCAGAAGTTTATTTTAATATTCCAGAAGTCCAGAAGGCATTTCATGCCAACATAACCAAGATTCAATATCCATGGAAAACTTGCGGGTAGATTTCACAGTTTAGAACTTTCAGAGTATATATTATATTTTCTGGGAAGCATCACAAATATGTTAATTTGCAGTGACATTGTGGGGGAGTACTGGGCAGATTCTCCTAGATCCATGCTTCCCATCTACCAGGAACTGATAGCTGCTGGCATTCAGATATGGGTTTTCAGGTAGAAATAGTAGTCTTTCTTTGCTTTTTCATGTATCACACCCATGATCGAATGTAATCACTGAAAAACAAAACAAGGATTTATATATATGAATTTCACTGGAATGACATTTTGGGTGACATAGATGTTACATAGTAGACATTAGAATTGAGTAATGTAATGTAACGTAATAATCAGTATTCATGCCATGAGATAAGCATAATCGGTTTTCAGTTAAAGAGGAACAATTATTTCTAAAAAAAGCATGAGATTCTTATCAACATGTGGGGAATCATATAATGATTGTAATTATGTGTTGTTGCACGAAAAAGAAGCATTGTATAACAAGGAAGGATTGTATGATTCTAGCTTCTTACAGTTATAATGCTACTTTCTAATTCGATTTATCTTTTTATGCATTGATGTAATATTAGATCTAACATCTAATATGTGTGTAGTGGAGATACCGATTCAGTTGTTCCCTTGACTGCAACTCGATATTCAATTGATGCATTGAAGCTTCCAACTGTAGTTAATTGGTTCCCATGGTACGACAATGGAAAGGTATGTCACGTCGTCATCTGCTGAAACAATTGTATTTTTCCCACTTATTTTTCTGGACATATAACAGTTTTAATAAACTACAAGGTCTTTTTTATCCCCATTTTCTGCTAGTGATTGCCAAATATCTTATCAGTCATCACCCCCTCAATTTATACCAGAGGTTAAAAAAGTTTAATCTGTCACAATGTGGACCTGCTATACAAATGCATCTGTCATTATTGATGAAGAAAACAGCTGAAATGGGATCCGCGTGCCATTTTCAAATGTAAATGGTGTCAATCGTACATGAACTAAAGTTCTTCCCCCCAATGCAAAAGACCTCTCATTTGGTTTAAGCATGGAGAATTAAACCATGCGTGTTTGTAGGCATAGTCATAGACAAATCATTTGATAGTCTTCTACAAGATACTTTCTCTTTTTGTACAGGTGGGTGGGTGGAGCCAAGTATACAAGGGGTTGACTCTTGTAACAGTAACTGGAGCAGGACACGAGGTTCCTCTTCACCGTCCTCGGCAAGCTTTTATACTTTTCAGATCATTCTTGTTGAACCAGCCCATGCCGAGTTCAACAACCTCAGTTCAAGAGAGCATGTACAACTGATCAATGCAAATCACTTACGAATAGTCGTAATATAAAAAGGTTTATATGATATTCTTGATTTCATTGTGCTGGGAAAGCTGGCTGAAAAGTAATGCTCCTCAAAACATAGCCTTGAGAAAGAATTAGAAAGAATGTCCTGACAATAGGGCTGCATTTGATATCTACTTTTTGAATATAAGTTAAAATTTTCGTGTACATGGGACTTGTGTATTAATAGTTATACCATATTAAAATTCAAATTGTCATTTTTACTCTTTGAAAGCAAGTCAAATTGAATAAGCGTTATTATACATGTTTGTTACAAAGAATAAATTTTCATAAAATTTATCTTGCGAAATGCTATCATACTCGAGTATGTGCTGAACTCAATTAAATCTCTGACAGGTAATAGTAATAAAACAAATTAATTCCCTGGCACAGAGCATAATTCAGAGAAAGCAAAGGTCTACATAGACCACCCTCAACCTTTCTTTCAAAAGGTAAACTATCGGAAATTGGGGGCGAACCATTTGAATAATCTATCAATGCATTTATCTAACAAATATTGCAGAAAGCTTAAAACCTAGTTCTGTAAGAGTTGCCCTGACCAAAATTGACAAGGAAGATCTGGAGCTGCCATTATCTGACTTCCAAAGAATTGCAAATGCCACAAATAACTTCTCCCAAGGCAAGAAATTTCAGCACAGAAATCTTGGAACGCTTCTTGGTTGTTGCAGAAAGAATTTTGATCTACGAATATATGGCTAACAAAAGTCTAGATTCTTTCATTTTTGAGAAGATTTTATTATAATCATACATGTGAACATGTTATTTTTCTGTGGTTTAGCTTTGAACATCTCCATATGTATAGTCAAAATTAGACTAGTAAATGGGATTGCTAGGGAACTTCTGTATCATCCTAAGAATTATTCACAGAGATCTCAAAGCCAATAACATTCTTCTTGATAATGAGATGAATCTAACCAATTAACACTTACCATTCTCCTACCTCTGACAATAGCAAATTTTTATGTACCTTGAATTCTTTTTTAGTTTTACTAACAGTTGCTTGTTTAGTTCATAATTCATGAGTGTTGTGTATTCACCAGTTTTGTATTTTAGTTTACATATTCTTAAAGAAAATAGTTATACATATCAAAGAAGAATAATTAGCATATAATCCTTAAGAATATTGTCTAAATTGGAAAAAAAAAACAAGACAAATCTTTATGACTAATGTTGTAAAACTACATAACATTTTGGTTGATGAAAGTAACAGCTGAGAAACTAAAAATACAAAGTTTAGCAGTCATCACACGCTAACCCATTCCAGTCCAAGTCAACTTCACTTACTACTAATTCAAAGCAGTGCCTTCTCCGAAGATGTATCACAGAGAACCAGGAACAAAACAACATTGAATAAACTGAATAAAAATTATATTACTACTCTACTGTGTAATATTAAAAGCTAGAGGAGTGTGCAATAAGATGAAGTTAGCTACCATCATTTTGGTTTGTTCGATTTTATTACCTACTTTAACAAACTCCGTGTCAGTAGATACCATCAAAAGACATCAGACCATTCGAGATGGTGGTGACACCATCATATCAGCTCGCGGAGAATTTGAACTTGGATTTTTCAGCCCTGGCAGTTCAAGAAATCGATATCTTGGCATATGGTACCACAAAATATCAAAGGGGACAGTTGTGTGGGTTGCTAATAGAGATCACCCTCTTATGGATAACTCAGGCGTGGTGCAGGTTAATGACAAGGGAATTACATTGAAAACGGTTAATAGTAGTGATGGGATAGTTTGGTCATCAAATACGTCGACATCCATTAAGAATCTTACTGTACAGCTATTAGATACAGGGAATTTAGTTTTAAGGGATGAAGATCACGATAGTAACTTTATTTGGCAAAGCTTTGATCATCCCGTAGACAATATGCTACCTGGCATGAAGTTAGGAATAGACCTGGTAACCGGCATGGACAGGTACTATACATCATGGAAGAGTTATGAAGATCCATCTGTAGGTAGTTTTACTAACCTACTAAATTCTCATGGTTTTCCACAATTTTTTTTGTTGAAAAATTCAGTGCTTATGTCGAGGTCTGGACCATGGATTGGTTATAAATTCAATGGCGTTCCCAATTTTAGTCCCAATGGAATCTATAAAGACAAGTTTGTTTTCAGTGACAAGGAAATCTATTATACGTTTGATCTTGTCAACAGAACTTCTGCTATTATGAGGTTCGTAACGACTCCAACTGGAGATTCAAAATTTCTTGTGTGGAATGATCAACACAAAATTTGGACGGTTTACCTTAGTCTAGGGACCACTGACTGTGATCATTATGGATTTTGTGGTGCTTATGGAAGATGTAACATATACAACACACCTAGATGCAAATGCTTGAGAGGATTTGTTCCTAGATTCCCAGAGAAGTGGAAAGCAGCAGATTGGTCGAATGGATGCATCCGCAGAACTAACCTAGTCTGTGGGACAGGAGAGGGTTTTATGAAATATTCGGGTGTGAAGTTACCAGACACACGCCACTCTTGGTATAACATTACAATTAACCTTCAAGAATGTAGGAAACTGTGCCTGAAAGATTGTACTTGCAAAGCCTATGCAAATGCAGATGTCAGAAGCGGTCGACATGGATGTCTCTTATGGTTCACCGACCTAATTGATATTACTGACCTTGCAAAAGATGGACAAGATATCTATATAAGGATGCCATCATCTGAATTATGTAAGATTGCCTTTGTGTGTGTGTATATATATATTGTGTAAAATTTCGTCGCTTCAAGAAAGTATTACCTCAAACTCTTTGCTTTTAACAACTTCTCAAGTTTAATATTTTTTTTTCGTAGGCAGTTAAAAGCTGGAGTTTCAAAGTAAACAGGAAAATAATGCTCATTGCAATACCAATAGCAGTGTTACTTGGCCTAATATTTGTTGCAATATACAAGGAGAGAAAGCTGCAGAGAGAAGGTAAGTTACTCAAGAGAAGATAAAATTTTAAATTTCAAGTCTCATCCAATAAATAAAATTTTAAATTTTGTTCAAAAGAAGATAGTAGTGCCATTAAATGCAGAGCCTAGCTTCTTGTGAATAAGTTTAAACTGAATTCTCAAAAATAAAAAACATATACTAACCTCTAAACTTTGATCAGAAATGGGTGCAAACTGCAAACCATTTGAATACTTTATCACTGCATTTATTCCAAGTCTAATATTGCAGAGAGCTTGAGATTAAGTTCTGAAAGAGTTGCCTTGACCAAAATTGAGAATGAAGATCTGGAGTTGCCTTTATTTGACTTCAAAAGAATTGCAAATGCCACAAGTAACTTCTCCCAAGAGAAGAAACTTGGAGAGGGAGGCTTTGGACCTGTATACAAGGTGATTATAGTAATAAATCATAACATATAGCCATGAAATATTTATATTCACACACACACACACACACATCACAAACATTATTTTCAGGGCGTGTTGGATGATGGAAGAGAAATAGCTGCGAAAAGGCTTTCAAGTAATTCAAGTCAAGGACTAGATGAGTTCAAAAATGAAGTTTCATGTATCGCCAAACTTCAGCACAGAAATCTTGTGACGCTTCTTGGTTGTTGCACAGAAAAAGGAGAAAAAATTTTGGTTTACGAATATATGGTTAACAGAAGTCTAGATTCATTCATTTTTGGTATGGCACAACCTAAGAAGATTTTATTATAATCATGAATGTGAACATGTCAATGTTATTTTTCTTCAGTTTAGCTTGAACATCTCCATATGTTTAGTCAAAATTAGACTAATGTGAAGAAACATAAACAGATTTGAATAAAAGAAACACAATGGACTGGCCAAAACGATACAGCATAATAAATGGGATTGCTAGGGGACTTCTTTATCTTCATCAGGATTCGAAGCTAAGAATTATTCATAGAGATCTCAAAGCCAGTAACATTCTTCTTGATCATGAGATGAATCCAAAGATTTCAGACTTTGGCATGGCAAGAAGTTTTGGAGGAAATGAAACTGAAGCAAATACATCAAGAATTGTTGGGACATAGTAAGTATTTCTTGACTCTCTGATTTATTGTTTTTTTTTTTCATACTGATGACTGATATTCATGTGTTTTATCTCACAGTGGTTACATGTCCCCCGAGTATGCTATTGATGGACAATTCTCTGTTAAATCTGATGTATATAGCTTCGGCGTTTTAGTTGTAGAGATCGTAAGTGGAGTAAAAAACAGATTATTCAGTCATCCTGATCACAGCTTAAACCTTCTAGGCCATGTGAGTATGAATATATTATGACACTTTTTATGCTGTAAGCTTACTGCTGACATTCACTTAATTAAATTTCAGGCGTGGATGAGTTACAAAGAAGATAAACTTTTGCAACTTATAGATGGAGTGATANAAGTTTTTCGAGTCATCCAGATTGGATTATTGTGCGTTCAACATGATCCAAAGGACAGGCCGGTTATGTCAGAGGTTGTTCTGATGTTGAGCAGTAATATGAAACTACCTGATCCTAAACAGCCTGGTTTTTTCATAGAAAGATATTTACTTGAAGCCGATCACTTATTGAGCAATGAGAGATTGTCATCATCCAACAAATTGACACTTACTGCTCTCCTACCTCGACAATAGTGCAGTTTTTTACTGACCTTGCCTGCTTTGGGAAAACCGAGATTTTGCGAGATATACTTAGTAATTTCTTTTAGCAAATTAGTTTTACATTTACAAAAGAGGGCTTAGTTTTCAGTCATTAAGGATATTTTTTGTTGTTCATATATTCTATGTCATTTCTGGAGATGGAAGGGAACATTACGACAAGTGCATAGGTTATTTAACTTCTACATGGCACAAGCATCTTTATCAGAAGGTAAACAATACTATTATTTTAACAAACTGAGAAATTTTATTGTGTACAAAGGTTTAGGCAGTATGAACAAGTTTAGTAATCTATAATCAGTCAATAAGTGTGGCAAGGATTGAGTGAAAGCTATGATTGTGGTTACCAATGATCAGGGTCTTCCTCCGAGTGCATAAGCTTTAACACAAGACCCTGAACTACTCTACAAATTGTTATTTATTAATTAATTCGTAAACGAAAGATGATAGATTACTGGGTTTCCCTGAAAATAACTCGGGGATTTGTTGTCCAAGTTCAATGAGTTGTACAAAGATTCAAACTTCAAATGGAGGAAAACTTTAGGCAAGACATACAAACAATAGTCAGATTTGCTAGGTCAAACTATGTAGACAAGACACTTTAGTTGATGAAAGTAAGAGCTGAGAAACTAAGACCAACAGGTTTAGCATATATCATAATTCTTCCAGACCAAGTCAAACTGTAGTTACTATTGGTAATATTAGTTAATTATTGGTCAATGCATAACATTATTTTTTTAATCTAAGCAATGTACATTAAATTAATGAGTAAATTACAGAGTGGTGGCCGTATTTTACACAAATTTTCAAAATAATGGCTAAATTTTAAAATTCTCAAAACAGTGGCTAAGTTTAGTTTCCGCCTTTTAAAAAAGTGGCTACCGCCAACTCCCGTTAAGTCTTCGCCGTTAACTAATATATTTAAAGTATAAATTACAGAATGGTA
>PHNY01128736.1:28622-41628 GCA_003724115.2 Anethum foeniculum | reverse complement strand
CTCACACCGGAGGCGCCGCGGGGCCCAAACCCCCCTCCGGTGTTGTTTTGCAGATTCCCCACCAGCAGCTACACCTCAAAGCGGCGGAGGAAGGACTAGATCGGAGCTGGGAGTTATCAGTGATCAGCCCTTTAAGAGAACCTACCTGCAATTCTGTGGCACACCTTAGAAACCAAAACATGTTTTTGAAGATTTTTCTCTCCCAGAAATGGTGATTTCTCAAGATGATCATGACCTGGAGTTTAAGTTTTGTAGTGTAATCGAACCAGGCTCATCGGATGCCCCTGCGGATCATTTGTTTTTGAATGGCCGGCTTGTTCCACATGATTTCCCTTGTTCATCTTCAAAATCTTTGAACCTTGTGTCACGATCAACGAGCTGGGGAAGCAGCAGAGATGGCTCTGAGTTCTCGTCATCGTCTAGGAGCAATAGTGGTAGCTCGAGCCAGAGGAGTAGTAGTTCCAGCTACAGTTCAATAACAAGCACAAGTGATGTGATTTCAGAAACAAGAGTACTCAGACAAGCCAGAAGACCAAGAAGTAGTCATGCACCAGAAAATTATAAAGTGCATAAGAATGTTTCGACACTAGAGCATGTATCTCGAAAGTGGCAATTCATTGCAGCAGCGCCGGTCCTAACTGGCAATGTTTTTCATAAGAACCGCAAAGTTAAAGAAAGAAACAGAGCTGAAGTTTCAGATCAGAAGGTGTCCAAAGCTAAGAAAGAGGGTAGAAGTACCGGGCGTTGGAGGAGATTTTTCTGTATGTTTGTGTCAGCGTGCAATCAGTTTCATGCAATAGAACCATCGACCATTGAGTTTACAAATGATGTAGTGCTATCTTAAAGTCTTCAAAATTTGTTGTATATTTTCTTTAATCTATTAATCGCTAGTTCAAATTCTCAAAACCACCCAACAAACTATGGAATTGTTATTACCCGTTTGAAATTTCGAGTAACCATCAAAATTATAGATAATAAAGAAGTTGGTAGTCCACTCACGATCAACAGACGAGAAAAAATCATGCATTTTTTCATCTTCAAGTAACAGTTTTAAAATTGGGTCCTCGTCCCTAACAAGCGATGGTTGTAATTTCTGTCCGTGAAAAAATAACACGGGAAATTGATGTGAATAGGAGGTCACATTACTAAATCCAAGCTTCATTTTTGGTTTAAGTATTTTTTTCATATCCGCGGAAAATTTTCACGGACATATGGTTTGTTAACGATCGCTGGATGTGGACCAGAGCCCTTTAAAATTTAATAAGAAAACAATCTCAAAGCTCTCAGGGTACCTTAATTAGAAAATCAACGCTGCTAAGTTTTTGGGAAAAGAATGTTGGGTAAGCTTGCTGAAAACTGGCAATATTCACATTAGAATGTTCCGATTCCGTTCGCTTACTGCTGCTTAGCTTAGCCGGAATTTTCTCCAAGGTTCCGTGCTCGGCCCATAGGTTCAATTTATTGTTGTTTAGCAGCGACGTTCATTGCCATTGAAAGCTTTGGAGTGTAAAATTTGAAACTATTACAAATAATGATCCGTTTGGTCCTAGAGAAGAGAATGCAATGTGATCCGCAAAAATTTACTCATAGATATTTAGCCAAAAAAAAACAAAATAGATTTTATTTTGGTCCAGCCTAGTTGTGGTTGCAATTTTCTTGATCAGTCTTGACCAACTACCTAATCCTCTGCAGGCTCATCAAACAGGGCTTTTCTTGATATTTGGCACGTAATGTTCGGCAAATTACCACGCGTTACGCATCCTTTTATCGCTTTATTCTAAAATTTTAAAGTGTCAGGAGGAAGGTTTACTAAGATCATAAATTGGTATATTTTAACAATGTATCGTAAGGGCAGGAATCCCTGAGTGCGCCTGTAACTTTAACAAAATCGATATTCAATGAGTAAATATAACTTGTGTCGGAAATGAATATGTCAACAATATATTATCAAGGGCAGGAGCCCCTGAGTCCACCTGTAGATTTAAGCCTTTAACAACATCAAAGATTCAATGAGTAAACAATTAGTTACATCTTTATCTTTTACATTTCAATATTTGGGAGCTTTAATAAATCTGAACCCAGTATGCACAAGGATTTGACATGTAAAGAGAGTAAATTCCATCCAATCTCGCTGCTTTAGCACAGTGGATTTGCGATACTCAGAAATATACTTTAGAACACTAGAAAATCTCTTTCTCGAATTAAATTATGTGAAGAATCAGTCCAGAAAATTGTATTAGATCTCGCACCCTTTCTGCAATAGATTAGCAAATTCGCAGAGTATCAGAAGAGATTTTCGACATCAATGTCTGTAATAACAAACTATTTACGTGCACTATTAGTCATGAAATGTCATTTAGTAAGCTATACAATGAACTAGAAAATATTATTTGCACCACTTACTAAAGCTCTGATTCATCTTTACACAGTTCATTCAAATCCACACGTTACCACTATGATTGTTACACCATACACAGTTTTGGTATAAATATTGAATCAACCTTGCCTAGATGCTCATAATTGAATCAACCTTGGAGGACATTTCAGAAAACAGAACATGTCTTTTGAAGATTTTTCTATCCCAAACATGTCGAGTTCTCGAGATGAATATGATCATGGCTTGGAGTTCGAATTTTGTAGAGTCATGGAACCAGGTGCTTCACCAAATGCCCCAGCTGATCATTTGTTTTCCAATGGCCGGCTTGTGCCACATGATTTCCCTTGTTCACTTCACAAAACTTTTGATTCTCTGTCGCGATCAGTGAGCCAGAGGAGTAGCAGTTGTGGCAGCAACAGCGGCTTTGAGATATTCTCATCGTCTAGGAGCAATAGTTGTAGCTCCAGCCAGAGTAGCAGCAGTTCTATTAGTAGTGGAAGAACAAGTATAAGTGATGCAACTCCAGAGAAAACAGATTTTATTCGCGCTGTAAGAGCCAAACGTACACCAGAGCCATATAAAGCACGTAAACATGTTCCTACACCAGATTATGGATCTCGGAAGTGGCCATTTATAGCACCAGCGCCTATCCTGAATGGGAATGTTCTGCATAGGAGTGGCAAAGTCTCTCAAAGGAAAAAAGCTAAAGTTGCGGATCATCAGAAAGAGTCGAAAGCCAAGAAAGAAGGGAAGAGTAACGGGCACTGGCGGAGATTTTTCAGTTTGTTTGTGGCTACATGCAGTGAATTTCATGCTATAGAACCATTAACTATAGAGTAGTAAATTTTTTAAGGTATTGTACATGTACTCAGAAACGCAGAATTGTGTTTCTGTACTACTACTTCCGAACTAATTAAGCGAAAGATAGTTAGTGTATAGGATCTTGGTTGATTTAATGAAAGTGTTCTAACGAGATTTAGTACATAGCCATTTATTTATACAGGGATCTTCTTCTTTCAAGTAAAACTACTGCTTATACCATCAATCAGAATTTCGCAGCTAATATACTTCTAAACATTTTGATTATGTAGGACATGATGTGCTGTTATTATATCCATCTAGTAGTACTAAAAAAATCAAGAACACTGCCCAAACTGGATATGATTTCTGAAAATAAAGGTAAGCAGGACACAGCGTATGGGTTCTGCTAAGACGAATCAACTGGTAATTACAAAGTATTTGCTATCTTTCCCGGTTTTCATCAAGAACATAAATATATTGTCCATCTATAGCTTAAAATGGTGATTTTTAGAGAATGATCGGAGATTTCTCTTTCACGTCAGTACCGTGTGTGCCCGGGGGAGGAAAGTTGTCAGATATCCGTTACCACTGTCTACAGGTGGTCATATTATTATGAAGTTTGGCTCGTATTTTGTTCATTTCATAGCTTTAGGAAGAAATCCTTCAACTTCCTTTTGGTGACACCGTATTAGATTCTAAATTTAAAAATTAGCAGGAAGTTAGAAATGTGGATTTGCATTAGTTTTCAGCAGCGTTGCTGTGTATCTTCTAATATGCTTGTAAACTGTAATATCTTCACTTAGCTTATAAGGTTGGTTGCAATTTTCTCAGTTGTGTTATCAACAAGCTGGGCATACCAGTAGTATTAGCAGAAACCGTGGCTTTTCGTCTTAGAGATGTAGTTGCAGCTCAAGCCAGAGAGTTGATTATTCCGCTATTAGTAGAAGAACAATTATTAGTGATGCAACTCTCGGGAGAAGAGTGTCGATTCGTGCCAGAGGACCTCAATACACTGC
Source organism: Anethum foeniculum (assembly GCA_003724115.2). NCBI lineage: Eukaryota > Viridiplantae > Streptophyta > Magnoliopsida > Apiales > Apiaceae > Anethum > Anethum foeniculum. The sequence goes on along the minus strand of PHNY01128736.1, from coordinate 37,434 downwards.
AAGGAAGTGCACATAAGAGCCATATAAAGCACAAAGGCATGTTTTGCACCAGATTATGGCAATGGTTCGCATAGCAGTGGCAAGGTTTTACAAAGATAAAGAGCTGTAGGCCTGAAGCTGTGGACTAGAAAGTGTCCAAGGCCAAGGAAGAGGGTAAGAGTAATTTAGAAGATGTCAAGTTCTTAGTGAGTCCTTTTTTGAAGGTGATCTTTTGATGGTTCTTGAACTAATCAGAAGCTAGCAACTCAATAGATTTAGATTTATTAAAAGATACAAAGCAACTTTGTTGAAAGTTCTGGGGAATATATCAGGATTCAGGAACCTACTTCAATAGAGAGGGATGACTAGGGAGATCAAAATGCCACAAGTCAGAAGCTAGCAAAACATCATGCTCATATTTTGTTCAATAGTTCACACAAAAAATCATAAAATGCTTGCTTTTAAATTTCCAGCAGTAGGCTACCTATCAAATGAATAACAGCAGTATCTTGGAAGATTGTACTTGAAAACTATCTGTTTTACTGCTTCTACATAGACTAACAGCCCAGATATGGGAAAGTTCATTAATATCAAACCATAGAGAATGATATAAAAAAGAAAAGCACAAGAACATTGAACTGGAAAAGAAAGCTAAAGTTTTTCCTACATACACCTTCTTGACTTCCATCACCTAATACAAGCTTTTAGTGTTCACTCCAAAAAGTTCTCCATGACATCCGAGTACATTCCAGCTTCAGGGTTTCGGTACTCCCCAGCGTTGTGTTGATGATGATGATCCATTGAAGTTGAAGACGACGAAGAAGTCATTCTGGTGGGTAAAGTATAGCTCCTCTTGTACTTGTTTTCCATCTTCCTTGCACCATCAGAATGGCTATCTAAGCTCAAGAACTCATTGGGATTTGCACTTAAATCGTCTAGATTTGGATTTTGATGGTGACTTTGCTCGGACTTGCCTCCCATGCCCTCGGGATTAAACAAGAGCTTGGCATCATCAGTTCTTCCGGTAAGGGCACCAAAGAAAGTCAATCCATTAGGCCATTTGATGTCATTGTCATGATCACCCATCATATCTTCCATTTGAGGTTCTGATGAATGAGGGTGGAGAAACATGTGTGTTTCATCTTTGGACTGTGGAAAACCAAGTCTAGCCGAGTTCTGAAAATTTGGGGATTGCATAACTGAAGCTGTTGACGCCATGGGTCTTGGTCCCCAGTTGAAAAGGGGAGGAGGACGGGTGGGCATGTGGGGTTGCTTTATAGGTACTGCAGAAGAAGCTGAAGCGTTTCCACGGGTGGAAGAGAATAGCTGAGATAGATAGAATCCAGATTGATAGCCTAGTGATTCAAAGGTATGCCTCATTCTCAGCACAAAATGCAAATCTTCGGGTATCTGAGTATGAACAGATTATATGTGCTCTTTCAGTACACAATAATTGATCAGTTAATTATATGTAATTACCCACTGCATAAGTTGACTTCATTTTTCCTTGTTTTCGGTTTTTTATAGCGTGTGCAAAGATGATCAAAAATATATTAAACAGAACAACCCAAAAAAAGTAAAAACTCACAATTTTGCAGGAACCTAGTTGCAGAAGGCCATGGCCAGCTTGAATTACAGCAATAGTCTAAGTAAAAATATTCAAATACAGTAAGTAACTTATCACAAGTAAACATAAGACAAAACAAAAAGTTCAAATCAAGATTCTCACCTGGATCCCTGATTCAAACTGATCAGTCCATTCAGGAGGAACCTGCAGTTAATACACATTAGATTAGAACAAACAAGATTCTTGAATATGTTCTTCTATGACAGAACTCAAACTATAAGGTCAAACAAATGTAAGAGGGGTTTTGAATAAAGAATATCATACAGCATCAAATGAACTCTGCCAGTAGTTAGAAATATTTGTTTCACTCTCAGAAGGCTCTTTGAACACCCATTTATGGCACTTATCAGAAGCAACTTTACCCATCAACCTGTTCCAAACAAATCCCACTAAAATAAAAAGCATATTCTACACAAGTACAATCCATATCTACAATATTCTCCACTGATTTGCCTCAAGATTTTTCATTTTAGTACACTCCTCATCAACACATGCAACACTCCTTTAAATTCCATATATATAAAAAAGACCTACCCAGTACCCACCCTTCTCCATAGTTATATAACTGGATAGACATTTTGCTGAAGGCTTTTCTCACAGGATCTTCTCCATCCATCTCTTCCAAACACTCTGCAACTCTTCCTCTGCAAAATCCATCTTCCCACATCAACATCCTGCACAAAAACCCACAAATGTCATTATCACTCATAAAACCATCATCTCTCACCACAAAAAAAAAAAAAAAATTATAAACAATTTATCGAACATGTGATCTATCGTACACATCAGTTTTCACCACTAGGCTAGGACCTTGTCGGCACAAATTTAATATTTAAGTAGGTAAGTTTTATTACTTACAAGCTACCATTGTCATCTCCAACTTTGCAACCATTTCCACCTCTGACCCTCCTGCAAAAAAAGAACAAAGGGCATGTAAGAAAAGTAAAAAAAAAAAAAAATTATAAAAGAAAGATAAAAAGAACATACGGGCGGGGACGGATGGTCCAGAAGACAGAGTAAGTCCAGTCTGAGTTGAGACAGACTGTTCTAAGGGCCTCATGAAGGGCCATCATTCCTACAGCTTCTTTGCTTCTATCTGATCCTCCTCCTGAGCCCACCATCTCACCTCAATATTAATCTCTCTTCCTTTCCTTTCCCTTCTCTCCCCTTCAAATCTTGCTATAAAGGGTACTTGTATATATTTTTAAATTTTAAATTTAAGCACAACAAAATATTCTCTCTTCCTCAGACACAGAGAGAGAGAGAGAGAAAGAGAGAGAGAGAGAGAGAGAGAGAGAGAGAGATTCTTCCTCAGACACACACGCAGGGGGAGAGAGAGAGAGAGAGAGAGAGAGAGAGAGAGAGATTGGCTTGGTTAAGTTATTTATCTTGTTGACAAACTAGGTACAAGATGAGAATCTTTCTCCTTGAGTTATTTCCTGTTGTGTGTTGGTTTCTTTTTTATCTTTTTTTCATCTTTAACTTTTTATTATCAAATTTTTACTTACCTTGCTGCTAGTTACAAGAACCAAACCTTGGGAGAAAACAAAAGGGAACAGTCAAGTGTAAGTTTGTGTGGAGGGTTTGAGGTCTGTGTGTGTTTCTTGCAACTTTGTTTTGTATTTTACTACTACTACTACACCACAGGAAAAAGCAGTGGGGACAACGACCCAACGGTGAAGAGGACCAAAGGAAGCAAAAAGGAGAGACTGTTTCTGCTTTACCAATATCTGTATCTATTTACGTATCCACTGTATATCGTACATGGAAACTCGAGCCCAACCGAGCCAAATCGAAAATTATCAAACTCGAGTTCGAACTCGACTATATAGTTTGGACTCGATTTCAAGTTTGAGCTGAGTCGAATATTGTCGGACTCGAATACGAGCTGGACTAAATAGTTCGTACTTAAGTTTGAGTTTTAAACTCGAAATTCGACTCGATTACAATTTTGATATGTTTGAATTTGGCTCGAAAATCTGACTTGATTTCATTGAGTATTAAGAAAAGCTCGGATGATATAAGTCCACCTTAATTAAAAATGTAATATATGTATAAATATTAAATATTTCTATAATAATATATAAATAAATTATATAAAATAGATAAAAATATTAATTATAATACAAACTCGATTAATCTTGCGAGCCTCACAAACCGAGTAATATGAAACTTGAGCTCGACTTGGTAAAATATTCGAATAGCTCGAACTTGACTCGATTATTGTCAAGTCGAATTCAAATAAGAGTATTTTACAAGCCGAGATCGAATAGTTCACGAACCGGATTGGATATAAAATCAAACGAATATTTTGTGTACTTTTGTGTTTTCTACTATATTTTTGTATATACGAAAATTTTCTTTACTTTCGTGTCCTTTTATTTATTTTTTTCCGTGGTGTTTTATTTAGAATTCAGATTATATTTAAATTTCATATACCTGAAAATACACGACATGAGACAAGTTGTCATGTATAGTTTGTATACAGTACATGTATCTCTTACTTTTCTTTTTCTTTTTCTTTTTTTTTTTAGGCGATCTCTTACTTCACTTGATTGGCCTTTTGTTTTTATATTTTACCAAACAGCTTGAATGCATGGATAATGCACCTGCCACAGCCAACCATTCCCTTCCTCATATAATTACTCTTCTGTTCTTCTGGATATTGCCTAACTATATTTCTGCTCTCACTCTATGCAAAATACATCATCTATGTGCCTCTTGTGTCTCTTTGAGAAATCTTAAAATAGTGACTTATGACTTAAAATAAATAATTAAAATGAATAATTGACTTATAAGTGATGAGTAGATATATGCTTATAAGATATATAAGTGTTTGTTATATTTTAGAAATTTTTTTTACTTAAATAAACTAAAATAAATAATTTTTGAATATAATTATCTTAGTTCGTGAATTATAAGTTAGATTAGCATTTTAAAACATATATTTAAAAACTAAAGTTAAAAAAAAAAGTGAAAAATTAAAATAAGTTAAGAAAAAATATGTCATTACCAACATTCAACTTATCAGCTTATAAGTTGTAAATTCGATTTATAAGTTAGGCGGACAAACACTCGTCGATAAGTACTTACGGACTTATAAGTCAATAAGTCAACTTACTAGAGATAACAAACCGGCCCTATATCGCGTCCATTTTAGCATTTGCTCTTCTTTTTTTAAGTGTATACTTTTCTAGGTTCAAACAAAATAACAAAATATCAAAATATAAATATTATACTGGCCTATTTATCAATCAAAAAATATATATTTAACAGTTATCATATATAATTTATCAAAAATTATGCAGAAAAAATTAATATATTTACTGCTTAATTTATTTTAATATTAAAATATTGTCAATATTTGAAATTTAACTACAAGAAAAATACTACATGTACCCCTTTCCGAAATGTAATATTTTTAGCATTTTAAAATGCACATTGTATTAAATATCATCGAACCGCTTAATTATCCATTATAATCTCGTAAACAGCATACTAATTACTTGTTTGTATTAAGTAATTGTATTTTCTCCGTTTCATGAAAACTAGCATTTTTTAACTTTAAAAATTAATTTGACCGTTTTTTAACTACAACCTAATATCTACTGATACGCATAAAAATTATAAAAATATATTATTAAAAATTTTCTTTTCGGAATAAAGTATAGTTTTATAAGATGAATATAAAGTATAGTTTTATAACTTATTTTATAATTTTCATTTCGGAATAAAAAATTGAATGTCTAAATTTTTATTCATAAAAAGAAAATTTTAAAAATAATTTATCAGGACTATACTTTATATTCATCTTAAAATGTGTATGGGACAAAGAGAGTATAGTTTTAAAGTAGTATAAAAGTTAATATTTAATTTGCACGCACATTTTGTTAAATCTAATCTTCACCGATAAAAATATGTTAGTATTATTGGGAAAAAATATTTATTGACTTTTAATCAAAGCAATGTAACAATACCCTTCAATTATACACGGACTAAATCGATAAGAAAATGTTGTCAAATATACTATTACGAGTATCACGGTATTGATAAAACCATGTAACCAGTCGGTTGTTTGTAAGTGTCATGATATCATATTCAACGTAAGCAGGTATGCAGGTTCTTTTCTCTAAACTTGTAGTTACAAAGCTTTCGTTCTACAAAGGCAACTACAATGCAAAGTACCGACCCCCTCCTTTTCATTGATGTCGATGATCTGTACTTAATCAAAGACAATATGAGTAAAATACATTTAATTAGTAAATAAATTACAATATTGAACATGATAAAAAGAATTACAATATGCAAGTTTATCTGCAGCTTTCAATACCGCGTTCGTGAATGAATTTCATCAGCAAATTTTCACTAGCTGTGATGATTCCTACACGTGTTTGTCATTCAACATCTTCTATATTATCTGTACTTTTAAAGTCAAAGTATATAAATAAATCATGAATTATGGTGCTGAGATAGTTTCAGTTTTACATACACTCATTTTCTTAATCCATTCTTCCGTAAGATTCATATTTATTCTTGTGTCGGATGTCGATACGTCGGCCCAGACGATAGAAGTCAATTTCGATAATTTCACCGCATTCCGATATCGGAAAATTATTTTAAGAAGAAAGAGAATTTACCACGGACTGAATATTTGAAAAAAATAATAATTTACCAAATACATGTGTTCTCAATTAAAACGTGTTAAATATTATCCTAAGCGGCATGAGAATAATTTTGTAACTAACTTGCGGTGCTCGCCATTACTCTTTTCCAAAAACACAAGTTTCTTGAAACTACAACATCGCAAATGGGATTATAGATTAAACATAAAAATCGAAACAAAAATTTCGTTGTGACAAAGTCCAAGTGATTAAAATAATCAAGAACGGACTAAAATAGGGCTGTCAATGGATCGGATTTGGATCGGATCAGCCTTGATCCATATCCTGATCCATTTAATTTTACAGGATTTGGATTCGGATCGAATTTTAATTGGATTTTTCACAGCCCGATCCATATCCGGATCCGCTGGATCACGGATTTTCGGATCGGAGCTCCGATCCACTTACATTTATATTTTTTTACTTTTGTTTACCACTATCCACCGATCCGTTTATATTTATATTTTTTACTTTTGTTTACCACTGTCCCTAATGTTTAATTTCGGAAAAGACAATGAAATTATTCTTATCAAGACACTTTAGTATTGACACTCTTTATTGATCATTATATAAATGTGCATTTATGTAAACGAGCACAAAATATCAAATGCACGGTGATATACTATTATTTGTCAATATTAGCCCCATCTAAGAAAAATAATCAAGAAAAGATATGCAAGTCGCTTTTCAATTTTATTCACATCAAATTCAATCTTTTGTATTATTATATATAGTATATTTATTCAAAATATTAAGTATTTTATGATTATATATATAAATATATAAATAAATATATAAATAAATATATAAATATATATATAATCGGATCGGATTATTAACGGATCAGATCGTATCAAATCCATATTCTATACTTATTGGATCGGATTTTTTTCGGATCGGATTTATTTTTAAGTGATCCATATCCGCTCCATTAGCCTCTGGATCGGATCGGATCGGACCGGATATCTGATCAATTGACAGCCCTAGACTAAAACCTGCCAATTTTATTCGCGTAGGAAAACATAATGAATTCACACATGATACGAACTATTTTTTGTTTTATTAAAATTTAAAGTAGAAAAATGTAAGGAATATCAGATTCTAAAATGTTTTCAATTTTTGGTATAATAATTTAATTGATGTAAGCTAAAAACTAATTGAGGTGAACCTATAATCATATATTCTTTGCAAAGATGTAATTGGAGTAACTTGGCCTCGAATTGTTGACACTAGGTAGTTAATTTTAAGAGCAGTACTACCTGCACTAAAAATATTTTGAAAATATTTTTAAATAAGTAGTTTCGTATATATTTTTATTTGTCACACTCATATACATACAAGATAATTTATATCATTTTTGAAAAAATAATTAATCATATACTGACAACTCAGCATTATGGGTATCGTAGAAATCATTGGGTCTGGGATAAAATTGTGGAGTCAGATTTCGGGGTCCATGCAGCAGCAAAGAGTTTTCTTCATGACTGGAAGAGGTGCCAAGCGATGGATGTAAGTAACAGGGTCTCAAGAAGGGGACAACAACGAAGTTGGACGCGTCCTCCTACTAATTGGCTGAAAATTAATATTGACGCAGTTACTTTTACAAACCTGCAGCCTGCAGGGTATAAGGTCAGTTGTGTAATCAGAAATGATCACGGGGATTTCATTTGTGCAAGGGCAAACAAATCGATGCAGATATGCAACCGAGGGAGGTTGAATCTCTAGAACTTATGGAGAATGTATCTTGGACTATAAATCTGGGGTATAAAGTTGTATTTGTGAAACAGATGCGATGATGTTAGTTGATGCTTGTAAAAGGAAGCAAGGTAGGTCATTTTTTCACACAATTGTGTCAGATTGTGTTGATTTTTTTAAGCAATTTGATAATGTGCTAGAGTATGTTCATAGTTCTGCGAATGTTGTAGCCCATACGTTAGCAAGAGTTACTCATTCTATGTCAGACTTCCAGGAATGGTTTAATATTGCTCCGGATATTATTTATGATGTACTGATGATTGATTTGATCTAATATAAGCAAGTACTTTTGTTAAAAAAATTATAAAAATTATTTTGAGAATTCTAGCATTTTTCTAATTTTGATTTTTGTTTTTCAGAAACTTTAGCATTTCTCCGATTTTAATTTACTTTTTGCTGGGCTGGTGCCTTCATCAACCATGGAAAAAAAGAACTTTCACTTACAAGAACATCATTTAATGATAACTTTTTATACCCATTCAATATATGTACCATTAGTTTTTAAAATGTAATACTTTATTTAGTTAAAAATCACTTATTTTACTGAAATTACTTTTTTTAATCGAAAATCTGTTGCACACAGGTGCACGGATATGAAAATAGTGTAGTTCGTTTTGAAAATTATGTATACTAGCTTATAACCTGTGCAAAGCACGGGTGAGTTTAGTCTTGTCTAATAATTTTTTATATTACATTAATATTTATACTACAAACATAATTTGTTAAACTTCTATTTATTAAGCTTATGAGTTATAGATGTCGATAATGATGAAATTATGGAGAGTAATGA
>PHNY01128736.1:3059-18350 GCA_003724115.2 Anethum foeniculum | reverse complement strand
GGGGGGGGGGGGGTGTAGGTATGAGGAAGGGGTATCGAGAATTAAATTTATTTCTATTATTTTCATTTCTATTTAAATAATTAAATGTAATGTTTTACATAAAAATAAATCAATGAACCAGAAAGATATTAAAATAATAATAAAATTAATATTTTTAAAATAATCTATATTAAAAACTCTAAAATATTTTTAATCATACATATTCATTTCAACACTCAACCAAACACATGATATCAGAAATGATACCTCAACATCATACCACCTTAACCTGATTCCAACCCCATACCAGTTCTTGAACCAAACTACCCCTAAGATTGTTGTCGCGACTAACTGAAATGTTACTTGTGCACATATTTGATTATGTAATGGTGAACTCTTTAGAAATTGTCAAGAAGACCTTGATTTCATGCCTAACAATCACAAGTATTATAGATTTTAAATTATAGAATATTCTTTAGTATTAGATGTTAAATTATAGAATATTCTTTAGTATTAGATCTAACTGTTAACTAAAACTGACGATACTAAACTACCAACCAACCAAACTTTTAATGTTCGGATTTAATAATATTGTATATCCGTGCATGACATGGGATGTAATTAGTATGTAATGGAAAGATTATAAGAAATCAAATTTTAGAGCAACATTCGGAATTGCAAACAGTATCTGTGCACATGCTCCGGATTTGAGGCTTGGTTTACTTAGCTTCCTTTCCCTCTTTTATATCCCTTATAAAATTCTTATTCAAAGTTATGAAAGTAAAGCTTTGTTATAATAATTAGTAAGATTATTATTGTTTTTCATTTGACTTCAATGAAGACTACTGCATCTTGGTTTGTTTTAGAACTTTGTGAACTAGTTGTTTAATTTTTAATATTAAGAATTTAAGACTGTTGAAAAAGTCCTTATAAAGGAATTCACACTCTCTTTTCCTTTTTTATTTTAGAGGCCGAGTGCAAAAGATCTTTTGAAGCATCGATTTATCAGAAATGCTAGGAAGTGTCAAAAACTTTTGGAGAGAATCAGGTACATTTTAATTTTCGCAGCAACAAGTTTTAATATCAAAATTTTATGGGATTCATTGGTTTCATTTGTCAAAATATGTTTGGCTGGTGCCTATACATGCAATATCTAGATCTTAAATTTACTGCATATAAGTCTTATATTGAACAATGGCTTAATTCACATGTCTTTAAATGCTAAAGCCTGCTCTTATATTTTGTTAGTTTGTTGATCACTGGACAGTACTAAAGTAAATGACCACAATGAATGTGCAAATTGAAGTCCTTAAATGAAGAATGAGAGGGAGGATGCCACAGATTTGATGTAGAATTACTGATGTAAGAGTTTTGTAAGTGCTACCTGTTGTCCTGATGATTTTTTTTCTTTTATACTCACAGAGAGCGACCAAAGTTCCAAATAAAGGAAGATGGAGAAACCTTTAGAAGCGGTACACAGGCTTTAAGGGAAGCTTCTGGCACTGTGAAGGTGAAAAGGGATTCAAAAATCACAGATACTGTTCGAGCCAGGTTGGTCCTTTCTGTCGATTTGTGATATTAGTTTCTGTTTACATATTGATTTCTGGCTGATGATGCTTATGTGCGCAGTAGTCAGGGAAGAACTTTAAAATCTGCGGGTTGGGACTTTAGCATCGGGGGGTCCTCTAGCACTGGAACAGTGCGAAGTGTTGTAAAACCGCCTCATGCTAGAGAAAGGAAAGCAGAGGTTTCATTCAATCAAGCCCTATCAAGAAGAACATTCGAAAGTGGCAGTCGCCGTTCTTCTTCCGGAAGTACAAATACAATATCTGATGTTTCAATTCAAAGAGATTCTGGAGATCAGCTTATTGATGAGAAACAAGACAACTACCTGGAAAATGTATATCTATATCTCACTCCCTCTTTTCCTGATGTAAACATGCATAAGCTATAGTTACTAAAGCTGGCTTTGACACAAGTATTACCATTGGATCCTGGTTTACTTATGCTGTTAACGCATATATTGTTTACTTGGAGAGTTTGGGTGAAGTTAACAAGTAAAATTAAATTTTTTATAAAAAGATATGGTTGCAGTTGTATTATTGTACCGGATAGATCATGTTAGGTTTTTCTCCACCCTGTCTCCTTACTTTGTTTAAAATTAACAGGAAGATTTGGCTGCAAGTGGGACAGGAACCGTTGTTGTGCGTTCTCCAAGAGGGGTCAAGTTATCCTCTGCGTTCAGCGATCAGAGTACCTTGGTAGGATTGCAGATTGATTCAGACAGTGACCTATATTTTTGCTACCTTTCTATATTAATTCAAAAATCTAAAGTGGGGTCCATGAAATTATATTTTCAATTAAAAGGCCTATGTGCTTAACGTTTAGAAGACATATATGCCACTTCCATAATATTAGCCTTTATACTCAACATGAAAAGTATTATCTACATACTTTTTGAGTCTTTTTCTTGACTTTGTAAAATCAATTTGGCACCAGTCTAGCAGTACATTTGCTTCAGGAGAGGATGCTTCCACCAGTGGCACTTTTGTTTATCGTGGACAACATGATGACTTGGATTTGCCTCGAACACCAAAGTCCAGACTTGGAATCCAAGAGAAAACTTCAAATGCATCCCTTGAAGACAGTGCAATAAACCTTTCCGAGGTTGTGCATTCTCCGAAACTTATTTCCTTTGTTTTATAGTCGTAACTATTAAAATCTGCAAATTGATTTTCTGTTAAGCTATCAATTGTGGCATACGTGAAAAGGGGCTTGTCTCTTATTATTAAGTAGAAATTATCCCTTGAGTATTTTTTGAAACCTTTTGAACCTGATTCATTTTAAACTATTTTCACATATAAATTCTATCTTTATAAATTGAAATACAGAAAAACTCGTTTTATGAATATTCTCTCTTCTTTTTTTCTGATAAATCTGATTTTTCTGAATCCTGATATGCTCGGAGATTATAATCAACCGAAGAACTTATAGAAGCACATAATGTAGAAGCCGTATCTTTCAATTTGTTGTTCTTTTTAAAGCTGCCATCAACTAATATAAACCCTTTTTTTAGTTTTCTACTTCCACCCTGCTCAATTATGTATGAATTTCTTTTTCTCCCCTCCCTCCACACCATTAAGTGATTGGTTTTTATCTCTTAAATTGCTCTAGTTTAATATAAATATTGGAATAATAGTTGATAGAGCTAAGTTATGTGATCTATGTAAAGGTCAATCTAGTTCTTTTGTTCAGGCAAAGGCTGCACTTCAAGGAGGTAAGAAGGGAAATGCCAAGGAAAAGTCTGCGATGGGCAAGGGGAACCGGGATGGGATAGAAAGTAAAAAGACAGATCAATCAACAAATAGCTCTGACTCTTCAAGGTACAAGTTATGGTTGACTTGCTCCACTATGTACTACTTAATGACTTCTTAAGGTTCTTATAATTTTTACTTAAAGGTATAGCTTTGGAAATCTAAATATTATATATTGTACCACAGACATTCTCGTGATTATGCTGATGCACTAAAAGCGTTTCCGAGATCACGTCAAGCAAGTGACGATGAAAGTAGTGTCATGATGTCTGAAATGTTATTGTCCGCTCCAGTTGCTGCAATATTATTGTCTGCTCCGATAGCAACACTTCTTATCCCCTCACTAAAAGAGGTAAATCCTAGTGATGTTATATCCTTGGTGCACATCGTTCTTTATTGTTTTTGGACCGGAGGTTCATATGGACATGAAGATGATGTTTCTCTACAATTTTTTCACCCTAAGTCTCATTATAGTTTTTTCACCCTAGATCTCGTTGCACATGGTTTACTGTGTTTAGTTAGCCTTAAGTAAGTACTAGCACGTAGTAAAAAGGCACATGACCTGGCAGGTGAACTTGGCCGGGTCAGTGCATTTTTTCGTTTAGAGTGGACTGCTCATATCATACAAAAGTAAGGCGGATGTACAAATTTTTATCATATGTATCGACTTTGGACCGATAAATTATAGCAATGATATCATACAAAAATGAGCGGATGTATAAATTTTAAGTGGATGTTATCGTTATTTTTGTATCACTTGAACAATCCAACCACGTGGATGTAATCATCATACAAATATAAGTTGATATACAAATTTTCATCAAATATATTGACTTGGAACAATGAATATATAACAATAGTAGTATAATAAATCCATGTCGTCGTACTTGTATGTATTAAAGAAAAAAAGTAGTATTAGAATGTGTCAATCCACTATTTAAAATCTAATAAAAAAATTATACAATGTTATAATGGTATAAAATTTTTAAAAACTAATAAAAACGCATGATTTCTAATTTGCCCTATGCTGCTCGTAACTGCTAGTGTTAAAAGTGGTTTAGAGTTTGATTTTTACCTCCCTTTTCTTCTCAACTTTAAAATTATACACATATAATAAATGTCGATACCCCCAACCCTTCCAAAATAAAATAACAAGCACATCAAATATGTTGCTCTTACTGCTACAATTGGTCCAGAGTTTGATCTCAATCTCTCTACTGCGTACTTTATGTATTGAATAATGTCAATTACCCCCTCAAATAAAAATAATAAGTAAAAGTAATCCGATATGCTACTCCTAATGTTGGAAGTGGTCTAGAGTTTGATTCTTGCCTCCCTTTTTCCCAGTTTATTTAATTGAATACATGTAATATATCTCAATTAACACCCCCCCTCCCCCCAAAAAAACAAAAAAAAACCAAATCCAATATAATGCTCCCAGTGCTAGAAGTAGTCTAGAGTTTGATTCGCACGTCTCCTTTTTTCCGGTACTTTGAAATTGAATATAATGTTTTAAAAAGTAATAACTAAATCCAATATGCCGCTCCATAGTTTGGAGTTTGATTTTCACCTCCCTTTCTTTCATGTACTTAATGAGCGAATACGTAAACTAATTTCACTTATGCCTCCCCGAAATGAATAAAGAAATAGGGCAAGAACTAAATCCAATATGCTACTTCTAGGGCTAGAGGTGGTCTAGAGTCCCACCTTTTTTTCCGATATTTTAAAATTGAACACTTCAAGGCGGTCAGAAAAGAAAGAAATGGTTAATAAATTCATGAGAATTATATATTTACAAGTTTCCAGGCCTGGCGCGAAAATATTGGATTTCAACTGTTTTTTTTTGTTTCGAATCTCGCCTATTGATATTGGAAGACCCAACAGATTCTTCCAATGTATATCACATAGAACAGTGCCAGTTATTCCCCTCCAAATAAAAGAAAAGTTACAATTAAATCCATTATGTTGCTCCTAGTGCTAGAAGTGATCTAGAGTTTGATTCTCACCTCCCTATATCAATTACGCCCCCAGCAAAATAGAATAAGAACAACTCCTTAAGTCCAATATGTTGCTCCTACGACTAGAATTTGGTTAAAATAAGGTCAATTATTCCCCCCTTCTAAAAAAAGGAGCAATAACTAAATCCAATATGCTTCTCCTAGTGCTAGAAGTGGTTTAGACTTTAGTTTGATTTTCACCTCCCATTTTACGAATACATAGAATAATGCTAATAACTCCCCCCAAAAATTAAAAAAGTACTAACTAAAGCCAATATTATTTTCCTAGTGCTAGAAGTTGTTTGGTTGTTCCCCTATTTCCTGTACCAAAAAATCAATTACATGGAAAATTCCAATATGCTGCTCGTAGTACTAAAAGTGGTGTTGAGTTTCATTCTCGGGTCCACATCGACTTTTCCCATGTACTTCATAACTGTATACATAAAATAATGTCTATTACGTTCCCTCCTAAATTTAAATAAAAATGTAACAAGTAAATATCCCGCTCCTAGTGCTAAAAGTTGTCTAGAGTTTGAGTTCACCTTCACTTTTCCATGCACTTTAAAATTATATCACAGAATAATGTTAACTATGCCTTCCGCAAATACAAAAAATTAATAACAAAATTCGTAGTCCGATGAAACCAAATTCTTAGGCAGTTTCATGATACGAATTTAGAATATCGGTCGAGTATTAATACAGAGAACAAGATTTAGGATTTCTTTCTTTCAATACAGTTATATCCAGCTGGGTGAATGCTGTTCATCAGTATTTGGTATCTGGATAATAAACCTTATTATCGTCTTCATTTTCTTTTATCCTTATAAAATTCTTTTGTGCTGGTTAAAACTTATTTATCAATTAGTCCCTCTGTTCTGTGCTACTGTTGATTGAGAGAGTAATTAATAGGAAAAAAATAGTGAATAACAGGATCTGGGAGGTTGGAGGCGTAGGTGCCATCTCAAATAACAAGAGTCAAGCAATTATTGATTTATGACCACAATAACAAGTCAATGAAATTTTATCACACTCGGTGAGAATTATTCTGCCATATCAGTGCCTTGCTATTGCTGCGGTTTTATGCATCAATTTCTAATGGAGTAGTTTTTTTTTGTGCAGTACACATAGAATACTTATTCAACTTAACAAAAGTATATATTTAAGCCTGTAGATGGGAGATGTGCATGCTTCAAGAAAAGTTTGAAGTTTAATCTTAAATTAACTTTGTTTCTTATCCAAAAGGATATCCATTCGGAAGGATCATTTAGGTTTAATAACTAGTTATGTATATGATGTAGTCTGTTGGCGATGATCAAGACGGGTCTCTTGTCCGTGGAGTGGCAACTTCTTTTGCGGAAATGGAGAGCTTGAAACCTGGATCTTTTAAAGTGTTTATGTCTAGGATGCTTCAGCGGCTAGCAAGGTATATTTTGCATGCTTATCTTGGCTGTAATCTACTCGGTGGATAAATATTCCAACTTCCACTAGTACATAATTCTGAGTAGAAATATTATGCAGTTCGGAGGAATCTTCACTGAAGGATCTTCAGCTTCTGGCTGCCCATGCATTCACGAAGGGCAAAACAGTTTCCCAGCATACAGTTAATGCAAATGCAGAAACTGAAAGCAGAAAAAAGCAGCAGAACAAAGGGGCTGACCGTAATTCCAATTTAAGCCCACTTGCGAAATTCTTACTTTCAAGGTTTGTCAAATGAAGATAGCATGTTTGTTCAAGAAATGAGCAAAATTGAGCATCTGTATTCTACAACATGGTTGAGGATCCAAGTGCAAGAGCTTTGAGTCAGAGAGTTGAGACTCATAGGCCAATGCCCAGTAACTTGTCTATGACCTAATCTGTCATACAATCAATGCACATTATCTTCTCCATAGTCTGACTCAATATACACCATTTAAAAACTTTCAAACTGTTTTCAAAAGCCACTTCACAGAAACTGCCAATCTCATACTAGGTGTAGGGTAAGGTCTAGGTCAATCCTTGACACTACTTTCAAGTGGGACATATACTTGGTAATGTTTGATTAAGTCAAATATAAGATTAGGAACATTGAGATCAAATAGTGCACGTGAATGGATAGCTCTATTAGTGGTGATGTCCTAGGGTATATGTAGAAGTCGAAAAGAATTTGCAAGTCTTAAATCTAAATTCATGTATGTATTTTTGATAAAGGTGATTATTATATTTTCTGAAGGTTTTCTGTTCAAATATGCTGTATGAACTTAAATCTTGGCAATTTATGGAGGACAAAGAAGGTCCATTGTTCTATTAGTTAGTGAACTCGAGTCTGGTTTTTTTTAGGAAAACAGATACTGATAGAAAGTGTATTTATGCTTTTACATATTCTGATTAGCTAGTCTAACCCAATCTGTAGCAAATTTCTATATCAGGCTTCATGTCTTTTTCTGAAATTTCACTTTCGTGCTGCAGATGGCAAGGCCAGGCGTCGCGAGATCTAAATCCAAGTTAAGAATAGGTTTTGCAGTATCTGCTTCTTCTAGCTCTGCCTGTGTATTTGCTGTCCGTGATTCATTTTTGTTCAGTGTACATAGCATTCAAAGATAAATTGTAATAGTTGTCTTTTGCATTTTTGCCCCCTTTTTGTTCTACATGTTTTTTGCAAGTCCTTTTATAGTGTAAAATTTGATGGTTACTTTGCCTCACCTGTTAGTATACCAGCCTATACCAAGATAGTTTGTCCCATTTCAGTATATAAAGTTTGCAGTTGGAAGCATTTCAACTTTATTCTATAAAAAGAATTTAATCCACATTTTCGTGGTCATCACTTGCATTAGCACGCAAACTCAAGCATGTGACATTCTATTTTTCTGTTCTGATTCAGCTTCTACTAGAAATCAATTACAACTTTCAATATTTCTGGGGATGGATAAATATACATAAACATACCCATTATTGCAAATATCACAAATTTTTGTTATTTGATTTGGTTTGCTTGGTCGTTTGACTGAGACGTGATATAGTTGTTCTGGTGTCTGAGTAGGACAAATCAAATGATTTGATGGTTTGGTTTGGGGAGCTATTACAATCATCTGGTTACGTGTATATCAAAAGGCTCTTCATAGCTATCGGTACAGGAATACAAGTGAAGCAGGAATATAGTATATGACATCACAGTCTATCTACAAATTAAATGAAGGATGTAGCCAACTATGTACCTTACAGTCTTGACTACTTGCTGGTTTCGCAGAATGGGTACTTTCTCAGAACTTATCAACCCAGATATGAAGCATTTGGAAAGCTGAAATACACGGGGAACGCAGGATACGGTTGGCTTTTCGCGGTGAACTACATCTTCGGGCACTCGGACTCCTTTCGGGTCTAACCAACATAATGCGACGAGCCTAAGTTTGTTGCGGGCTGTTGCCATAATCCTTGAGACATCTGTTTAGCTCCTCAAGCATCAAATAGATTTCTTCCCTTTTGGGGTGTCTAATATCTCCGGCAATGAACTCATGTGCAGTGTTATTCACTTCAATTGAACTACAACCAGGCTCCTTTTGTATCCCAGTAGCTTTCATCATGGCCCTTACCTTTTGCACACCATTCCAATTGTGTGCTGCAGCATAAATATTTGAAAGAAGTACGCAAGCGCCTGAACTTTTAAGATTCTGATCCGTGTAGAATTTCACGATTTCCTCTCCCAAATCATTGTTTCCATGGAGTCTACAAGCATCAAGCAGTGTTCTCCAAATGATGTGATCCGGGTTAATATCCATGGCCTTGACAAGCTGAAACGCTTCATTAAGTTGCCCAACTCTACCCAGAAGATTGACCATACATCCATAATGCTCAATTTGAGGTTCAATTCCATATTCCTCTCTCATTAATCGAAATTTTTTTGATCCTTCGTGCACCAAACCAGCATGAGCACAAACACTTAAAATTCCGATAAAAGTGATCTCTGTAGGAGGCACATTTAACCTACACATATCACTAAAAAGCTGCAACGCTTCTATGCTCAACCCATTCATTGCATATCCAGAAATCATCGCGTTCCACACAACTACATCTTTCGATTTTATTTCATCAAAAACCAATCGAGCATCCTCCAAACTACCACATTTGCTATACATATCTACTAAAGCCGCCCCAACATGAGCATTCATCCGAATACGTTTATTCTTCATGTAAGCATGAACCCACCTCCCCGATTCCAAAGCTCCAAGTTGCCCGCAAGCAGAAAAAACTGCAACTAAAGTCACTCCATCGGGACAGATATTATCCGACAACATTTGTCTGAAAAGAAACAAAGCCTCATTAGGCCTCCCATGTTGAACATACCCATCAATAATCACATTCCAGCACACAACATCTCTTTCCCCCATTCCATCAAACAAAATTCTTGCACCATCGACATCCCCATGTTTCGCTAAACAATTCATCATCGTAGTTAACAAAACCATACTCCTTTCAGGCATTGTATCAAACAGTTGTTTAGCAAGTACCAAATCCCCTCCTCTCGCGTAAACATCAACAAGAGCAGTCCTGACATAACTATTCAAATCACACCCTAATTTAACAGCTTGCCCGTGTAGTCCTTTTGCAGGAATAACTGCACAATTCTTGAGTATCGCGGAAAATGTGAATGCATTAGGCTCAATACTTTTCGACAACATTTCAACATAAAATCCAAGAGCCTGGCTATGCAAATTTCTATTACTGTGAGCAAGAATAATACTACTGTAAAAAAACACATCAGGATTATGCGTACGATCAAACAATGTGATAGAGTAATCGAGGCGATCGCGTAAAGAGTAAGAGCGCTGAAGCTTTAAGTTTACAACAGGATGAGTTTCCAGGCTGTTTTTGAGTAAATAAGCGTGGATTTGGAGGAGTTGTTTTATCGTTTTCGAGTTGTCGATTAATGTGGCTAATTTTTCCGGTGCTAAATGATTGCGGTGGTGATTTACGGAGGCTAATGGCGGTGGTGGAGCTGTGTGAAAGGTAGTAAGTGAAGACATTTTTTGGCGCTATTTTGGACTTTCAGTTGCTTAAAACCAACTTTTAACGGTTTTTTGAAATTTTCTTTTCTTTTACCGCCATTGATAAGAAGTACTTGTGTTTTATTTTACAATTAAGGAGGTAATTGTTTGAAGTAATTGAGTTTTATTACAATTAAGGAGGTATTATTAGGCGATGAATAATTTTAAACAAGGTAAACTGTCCTCAACTATACAGTAATGTGGTTGACAATTAAGGAGGTAATTGTTTGAAGTAATTGACGTTCAGTTTGAGATGAACTATCGGAATTAGATAGACAAATGAGATCACAAATTGGGTAAAAAAAAAAATTTAATGACCTGACGGATATTATAATTGGTAGGATTGATGTGAATACATAAAAAATTCATCTTATCCAATTGTATCATGACCAATTAGAATGTGCCACATGGAATTTGGAATCCATTTTTGAGTTCTAATTTGGGTATCTAGTAGATAAATAAATAAATAAGTAGTCCTGTTTGATTAGTCTTCACTGGTACACATGTTTGGCAGAACATTCAGGTAACAATGTAACACCTATCTGCCATATACTACATACTCTGATAAGAATCATAAGATAACTGGATCATAGCCATCCAAAAAGAGAAAAAAAAAAAAAAATATTAAACTTTAAATAGAGTCAAATATTTTTGTATAGCAAAATATCCAACTTCTTTCAAATTAACATCATTCAGATAGGAAGTTAACACAATTGGGGGGAGGATAGTAAAGAAGACAGTGAAGCAAAATTGTATATTGTATTTCCAGAAGAATCTTAATACATATTATTATTTGCAAAGCAAGAAGAACAACATGGTTTCATTTTCTCCATGTCCTTTAGACCATCCTCTCCTCCATAACTCTCTTACATCAAGCTTTCGAGTTTAAAAAGAAAAGTCAGAGTCCACTTCATACAGGTAGATTTATCTATCTTCGGGTGGACAACAAAAAGGCCAACGAAAGCTTGTGTTTTGTCCGTACTTAGATAGAATCACAGTATACAAGCATTGCGCCCATTACCACCAGAAGCATATTAGTCATCGCTGGAGTTTCCTTCTAGCCAACGCAGGGGCTTTATTTGGAATGTAGACCTTGTAGCTCACCTGATAAAAAGAAAAAGAAAATAAAGAAATAAAGTCAGCTTATCAAATAACTGCAGAAAGAAACCAGTTTATAAGCTCCATATTCACAACTGTAAAATTTTATGTCCTCCATATTAAATAGCTGTCACCTGCACCATTTCACCACCTCTCATCACAGACATAGTTTTCTGTTCAAATGAGTTGCCTTTGGATTCATCTTGGGGTTTAGAGTTATGCTCTTCAGATATTGGTTTAATAGAAGAAGATTCTGGAGCCACAGAGGCATCAATAACTCCTACAGTCTGATTATCACCAATACTCCCAGCTAAAGTTTCAGCTTTTTCAGCTGCCCTCTTATGTGTAACATTCATGGGAGCAGGCGACGTTCCCTGTACATGTGCAGACAAAGGTGACGATGGCACTTGCTCCAGCTTACTTACCCGTGTTTGTTCCATCAGTGGTGAGGTATTAAATTCAGACTTACCAGAAATTTCTACCCCAGCTGATGGATGAACAACCCTCTGATTGGCTGTGCTAGTTTCAATTTCACTATCTCTTCCAGCCAACTTCATTTCTTCAGTCTGCACAAAGCGAAAGGAATTTGTCCTCATTGTCTGCCTACTGTTCTGGTTCCTTCCTCCAGTTTCACCAACTCCACTCAAGAGCTCATGCTTAGATGACCTGTTTTGAACATCGTCAGCTTTTGCAGTAAACGACTTAACATTTCTCTCATTCTTGTTTTCGAGATGAGAAGGGGTTTTTGCATTTCTGTGTGGACCTCGGAATCTCATTAGATTCTCTAGAGCCTTTTGCCTCAAAATGGTCTCTAGATCTTCAGTGCCAGATCCTGCATTGGTGGTAGAAGTATCAATCTCATTTTTATTACCAGAACGTTTTAATGTAGCTCTATCAGATTGATCAATCCTATCTCTGCTACTTAATTTGGACTCCTTAACTACAAGTTCAGAAGCAAAATCTTCTTCTCCCACCATATTCTCAGCTCTTTCCGTCTCAGATTCAACATAAGATTTGTGAGCCAAATCCTTCCTAACCCCATCATTACTGTCATTGCTTCTGCAGGATGGGTAATCATCCTGATCATAAAAAATCTCTTCTTTGTTTTCATCCATATCCTGCCCAGTTACGTCCTCTTCATAATGCGGTTGTACAACAGTAATAACAGATTTTAAACGCCTTGGCAAAATCTCACTTGTAACTATGTCCCTGTTCTGATCAATCTCACTTACCACTTTATCTTTGATCACATCATCATTGTCATCACTATACCTACTGCATGAAGAACAACTCCTAGACCTTAATTTCCTCTTTTTATCTCTAATTCTACCTGAACTAGTTTTGTCCTTTTTCCTCTTCTTAGACCTTCCCCTCTTCCTCTCATGTTCACTCTCTTCTGAATCACTAGGACTGTCATGACGACGAGTCCTCAAAATTCCCGAATCACTGCTTGAAGAACTAACACTAACCTTTCTCCTACTCTTCTTCTTCTTCTTATGTGCTTTCTTCCTAACCTTAGAATCCCCGTTTCTTTTCGAACGTTTCCTCACCTTCACATCTCCATCACTATCATCACTAGAAGAGCTTCTCCGAACCCTTTTCTTACCACTCTTTACCTTATCTCTCACACGAGACCTTCCTTTTCTACCAATATCCCCTTCATCACTATCAGAAGACGATATAGACAACGACGACTCATCAGAATACCAAGAAACAGAATCATCGCTATAAACCCTCTTCGACTTATTCCTTTTACTTGTCTTCTTTCTCCGCGTCTAACCACATTACACAAACACACACATTAACACACACAATCAAAAATCAGTTCAACCAACATACACCCGAAAAGACGAAAACTATTATCACTTCATCAATCCATCATACACTACAGCAAGAACATAAGTTCACCATAAAACAACAATAAAGATCAAGCAATTCACATCTAGCTACCAGCACTAGCATAAAAATCAAATCTTGATCAAAAATTTTGCCCCAATTCTTGAAATTTAACACTACCATAAAAATCAAATCTTGCTCAATTTTTTTCTCAATTCTTGAAATTCAACAACAAATAAAGCAAAATCAAATCATACAAAGATTAAAACAATGAATTAAAGCAAGAATAATAAAAAAAGATAAAAACCCAGATAAATTAACAGCAGGGGGAGACTAATTAACAGTACCTTAGAGGAAAGTTTGGATTTTTTCTTGATTGAAGATTTGGGTTTTGAAGAAGCAGCAGTTCGACCCATTAAGAGATTCAATTTGTTTAACCTAATTTACCTGCAGATATGAATATAAGAAGATGAAGAGAGAAAAATAAAAGCACGAAAAGAAGGTTACTCAACAAATACAATCCAAACTTGAACAAGAGTTGTTATTATTTTTGGCTTTATAAGGTTTTTTTTTAGGAGGTGCATCCGATGTGATTATGTGAATGTGTTTATTGAGGTTGTGTTTATGTTCGGGGAGATTATTATAGTATTAAATTAGGATAATAAGCCGTGTTTCGCGTCAGTAATATATTATTATTTTTAAAAAATTATTAAATATGATGACACAACAGCTTTCTAATATATCTTTCGACTATATTTAATATAAAATAATAAATTTAAATTATTTAAATTTAAATATCAAATAATACATTTTATAATTAAATAGCCTCAATAATGAAACAAACCTTTAAAACTAATTGATTCATAGCATCTTCCATTCTCCCCGGACAAAAGGCTGCGTTCTAAAATCATAAAATGAATCAAACATTCTAATATAATAAAACCAATCAAACAATAACATACACTTAACAAAACAAATAGTGACAAAACTATCATAATATGCACAATAAATTTTGAAACACAAGTTCTAATAAAAGTAACAAACATAAATTAATTAAATTTAAATTTCAAATAAAACCTTTATAATTAAATAGCCTCAATAATAAAACTAACCGATCTACAGCATCCTCCGTTCTTCCTGAGCAAAAGACTGCATTCGAAAATCAAAATCAATCAAGCATTCTAAAATCAAAAAATCAATCAAATAATAACAAACACTTAAACACTTAACAAAACAAACAGTGACAAAACTATCTAACATGCAAAATAAAGTTTGAAATACAAGTGCTAATGAAAAATCTAGCTAACAATTTATTTTTTTTTCCAAGCCAAATGCTTTATACTTATGTATATATAAGATTATTTACTTTCTTTTTAAACTATATTTTAGGACTTGAAATTTAGGAGAGTATTAAGATAAGAACTTTGACTTGAAAAGAAAGTTTTAGCGAATAATAATTTGATGGAGAAATTTTAGTAAAATTATAACATGGTAATCCGAGTTAAGGAGAAAGTTTAAGAGAAAATGAGGTAATTAACTTTTGATTTGAAAATAAAGTTTGAAATAATAATAATATGGTAGAGAAATTTTAGGAGAATAAGAAAATGATAATTTAAGTTAAATGGAAAGTTTATTGATATAGTAGATAAACTTTAAGAGAATAATAAATGGTAATTCGATAATTTGAGTTAAGAGGAAAGTTTATTGATATAGTAGAGAAATTTTAGAATAATATAATAATAAGGTAATTTGAGTTAAGAGGAAAGTTTAAAAGAATATAAGGTAATTAAGATTTTCTCTGTTTATTAATTCAAAAAATTGAGAAAATTAGAAAAATAGAACGGGACGATTTGAGAGGCGCCACATAAACGTCTCCGTCTTCTCCTTTATATAAGTACTAGTCGACTAAGCCGCGCTTCGCAGCGGCCTTATACTATTTTTTTTTAAAATTCCAAATAAAGATTATTTAAACATATTGATAAAAAAATATCTATAATTTCATATAAATTAGTAAAGACAATATTGTAAAGATTATGGGCCCGTTTGGCG
>PHNY01128704.1:13554-29924 GCA_003724115.2 Anethum foeniculum | reverse complement strand
AATTCTACGAAAAATATTTGTTTGTTTAAGATATTTCCCTCGATAAAATTTTTCCGAGAAAAAATGTTTTCGAAAAAAATTTTGGTTTTGAAAAAAAATAATCTCGAAAATTTTTCCCCGAAAAAATTCCCGAGAAAAAAATTCTCAAAAATATTTCACGACAATTTTTTTTCTTGGACAATAATTTCCTAAATTTTTTTTTCAGGAAACATTTTCTCGAAGAAATTTCTAGGGAAAAAATTTCTCAGCAAAAAATTTGGAAAAATTTATTGAAAATTTTTCCCGACATAATAATTTCCCAAAAAAAATTTTACAGAAAAATTTCCCGAGAAAAAATTTTCTCGGAAATTTTTGTCGAGAAAAATATTCTCGGAAATTTTTCCTGATAAAAAATTTTCTCAGAAATTTTTCACGAAAAAAAATTCTCGAAACATTTTCTCGAGAAAAATATTCTCGGAAATTTTTCACGACTTTCTGAAAAAAATTTCTCGAAAAATTTTCCCGAGAAAAAGTTTCTCGAAATTTTTTCACGACAAAAACTTTTCTCAGGATACATTTTCTTGAAAAAAATATCAGGGAAAAATTTCTCCGCAAAAAATTTCAGAAAATTTTCTCGAGAAAAAAATTATCTTGAATTTTTCTCAACAAAATTTTCTCGGAATTTTTTCCGAAGAAGGTCCCGAAAAATTTTTCCCGAGAAAAAAAATTTTATCGAAAAAAATTCATGGAAAAAAATTTCGGAAATTTTTTCCCGAGAAAAATAATTTCTAAAATAAATATTTTCTTGAAAAAATTTCCCGAAAATTTTTCCGTAAAAAAAATTTTCTTAGAAAAAAAATTTTCGAAAAAATTTTCCTAAAATTTCTCATGAAAAAAAAAACAATGCTGGACAACTTTTCACAACACCCCAATTTGGGGTGTTGAAACATTATCACTTTTCTATTGGAATTGAACCCTCCCCAACACCAAGCTTAACCTCTAAAAACCCAACCCTCCACTTCAATTTTTTTCCCAAATAGGGGTTGTTAAATTTGGACCCAACCCAACCCAACCCAACCCAACCCATCCCTCCCCCAACCCCCAATCCAAACAGAGCCTTCATGTTTGCCTCGTCCTGAGTGAGGACAAGCCCAGCACGTATTCTTCATTCTCCAAGATTAAGGCGCGCCCTCAGGCTAGGGTGCGTCATCACCTTGTATGCCTTCCATGTTACCTTGTCATAGTTAAAGCAACCAATTCCTTTCTTCATTCCCCTGAGCTAGGACGCGTCTTAACCTCTGGGTACGTACTTGAATTAGAGTGCATCCTCATACTCCTTGTTTGCAGCTTAAAACCTAATTTCTTTATATTTTGTCCCAATTTGAACTCAATTATCCCGTTCTTGACCCGAGAAGATCCAGACCAAATTTTGGCTATAACAGGAATGAAACGTAAAGTGATTTAAACTCGATGTCATTCTTTAAATTAGTATTAAACGTCAAAAGTCATGATTTGATTGAATCAAACACATGATTATCCTTGCGGAATCATAATTTTCACCTCAACTCTGGAAAATGGACAAATTTTGTTTAGCCTTTTACCTATTACTTCCCTGATTTTTGCTAAGCTTCTTTCCATGATTTCACGACACAAGAAAGAGAATCATAAGATGAACCCCCATGTTCCAATGCCCTGGCTGCACTGTCTTTGAGCTCTCTCATCCTATTCCTCATGACCTTACCTTCTTCACCTTGTATCACCAACCTTACTACTCTCTCTACTTCCTCCCTTTTCACAACCTTCCTTCCTCCCTGCAATACCTCAACAGGCTTCACTGCCACCCCGATGTCCTCCGTCAACAATGTTGCATTCATCCTCTGTTCCGCAAACAGAGGCCATGTAATCATTGGCACTCCATGAACTATGCTTTCCAACGTTGAATTCCATCCACAATGGGACAAGAACCCTCCAGTTGCCTTGTGCCGTAGTACAGGTACTTGCGGAGCCCATGAGGGCACCACTAAGCCAACTCCCTTTGTCCTATCTAGAAACCCTTCTGGTAAGTATGCCTTGGGATCATCTACATTGCTTCCGGCGTTAAAATAAGTACCAGCAGCGTCAATGTCACTGGGCTTTCGCACTATGAGAATGAACTTTTGCTTGCTCATTTCCAAACCAATAGCTAATTCAGTTAGTTGCTCACTTGTCAATGTACCACCACTTCCAAGTGCCACAAAAAGTACAGAATCACACGGTTCATTATCTAACCATGACATTATATAAGCATCCGATTTTGACACCGCTTCATCGTGCTTGATCAGTGGCCCTACTGGATAAACCCGTGGAACGGGTAGGCTCTTGTAATACGGATCATTTTTCAACCCATTAAACCAGCAGGACTTGGACTCTAAATCATCCCAAGTGTTGATAAAAATTCCAGCAGCCATAATTAACCGGCTTGCATGATGCAAGTTCCATTTGTATGTTTCAACCTTTCGATTCTTAAGCGAATCTTGTAAATCATCTACGCATAAAGGTCTACAACCCGGGACTTGTATCAACCCGTTAGGTAGATCCACAAATTCGCAGTCCACTTCCTTGTCTAGTTTTGGAAGATACAAACCTAATGCCAGGACTTTAGGAGGGGAAGTATAAAATGTATAAACAGGAACCTTCAACTCCTTACAAATATCTAACGCATCACTCATAAAATTGTCAATGATCAAGGCTTTAGGGAGGCTAATTTGTTTGAATATCAAACCGAGCGGTTTAACAGATTCTCGACAGAGAAGAGAGAGTCTTGTCAGAATAGGCATATCAGGGGTGATAACAGACGACACATCAGCCGGCGGGAGATTGACAACGTGGAGGTCATTAGGAAGAGCGGTGGAGTCAAGATGGCGGCGTTGTGCAGCCGAGGATTCGGTGGTGACAACAAGAAAGCTGACGTAAACGCCGTGGTGGGTGACTAGGTGTTTTGTGAACTCAAGAAGAGGGATGAGGTGGCCCATCCCAGGGCTCGGAAGAGCGGCTATATGGGGTTTTGTGGCATTCCTAGCATTCGCCATTGTTGAAAACAACAAAGAATTATAGAATGTATGTTTGTTTTCAAAGATATATGGCAAGAGAATAAAGATTGAGTAGGCGTAAGGAATTAGAAATGAGCAATCCATGTATATAGGCACCAAGATCGTGGAGTGATTCGTATTCTTCTTATTAAGGAAAATTGCCATACTTGCTACTCATTTCTTTTTAAGGATTTTGCAAAAGATTGCATGATTGCAACAGTGAACATACTACTCCCTCCGTCCCGTTTTTCTTGTCCATCAGTCAAAATTCACATATTATTTACCTTATTTTGGTTTACTATATTCACCTTATTTTTTCCTTTTATTTACATATTATTTACCTTATTTTTGTTTATCAAAAGAAAATTGTATAGTTTCCGATAAAACTTCTATTACTTATTTACATGTAATTTTCTTTTTCAGGAAAAAATAAATAATATTTTGGAAATTATTGAATACTTCTATCCAATAAGAGACGGGCCTGATTAAAGAGTATGAATTTAGAAATATGTAAGATACTAAAATTATTGTTAAAAGAACTGAATTCCAGATATTATTCTTATTAATATTGGGAGATTTCAGGTGCATTTGCATAAAGCACCATTCAAATGTTTATTAGCTAACTAGCTAGCTGCCATTTATTTCCAAGACTCAACAATAGAAGAAACCAAGTCATAGGAAGAGCCTCTTGATTTCAATGCCTTCGCTGCACTCTGCTTAAGCTCCATAGCCTTGCCCCTCATCAGCTTACCTTCTTCACCTTCCATCACCAATCTAACCACCCTCTCTATCTCCTCCCTCTTCACAACCATCCTTCCTCCTGCCTCGGTGGACACCGCAACTAGTTTCACAGCTATTGCAACCTCCTCAGTTAATAAGGTTGCATTCATCCTCTGCTCAGCATAGAGTGGCCACACGATCATTGGCACTCCATGCACAAGGCTTTCCAAAGACGAGTTCCAGCCGCAATGAGACAAGAAGCCTCCTGTTGCCTCGTGACCAAGTATTTTCACTTGCGGTGCCCATGAAGGTACCACAATTCCTTGTCCAGCTGTTCTCTTCATAAATCCTTCAGGCAAGTAAGGTACGGGATCATCACGGTCCTTCCCCACGTTAAAAAACGTGCCATGAGCGCTCAAGTCACTTGGTTTCCTCACCACCAAAATAAACTTTTGTTTGCTCATTTCCAAACCTATAGCTAACTCCGTGAGTTGCTCACTTGTTAATGTACCACCACTACCAAGCGCCACCAAAAGCACAGAATTAGGCAATTGTTTATCCAACCATGACAGAATGAATTCATCTGATTCACTCACTGCTTCGTCTCGCTTGATCAACGGCCCCACTGGGTAAACAGGTGGAGCCGGTAAGAATTTGTAAAACGGATCATTTTTAATCGCGTTTAGCCAATTGGATTTTAATTCCAAATCATCCCAAGTATTAACAAAAATCCCAGCAGCCATAGTTAACCTACTCACATGCTGCAAGTAACATCTGTACTCCTCGTCTTTCCTATTCAACAGCTGGTCCAACAAATCATCTGTTCGCATGGGTTTACAGCCCGGCACTTGAATCGGGTGGGGTAAATCCACGAACTCGCATTCAACTTCCTTGTCAAGCTTAGGAAGGTAGAAAGACAAAGCAAGCAGCTTAGTAGGGCTAGTGAAAAAAGAGTATACAGGAATTCCCAACTCTTTGCAAATGAAGAATGCATCAGTCGCAAAAATATCGATTATCAGTGCTTTAGGAAGGTTTAATTCAATAAGAGTTTCCCGGAGCGGTTTGAGAGATTCTTGGCAGATATAAGTGAGTCGGGTGACAATGTTCATGTTGTCATGAACACACGAGGAGCCATCTGCTGGCGGGAGATTAATGACGTGGAGGTCAGAAGGGAGGATGGAGGGATTTAGGATTTGGTGTTGCACAGCAGGGGCTTCAGTGTTGATGACAAGAAAGCTGACATGGATGTTGTGGTGGATGACAAGGTGTTTTGCGAATTCCAAGAGAGGGATGAGGTGGCCTATACCAGGGCTTGGGAGGAACGCGATATGAGGTCTGGTGACTTCGTTAACACTCACCATTTTCGAAATAGTGAAAATCTAGATATGGATACGGGAGATGCGTCTGTTTGTGTTTGGACAAGTTAATTGCTGGGGTGTGAAGTGTGTGCATATATATATGGACTGGATGGATTACATGCGGTCCAATAAATTATATTATTTTGTCTGTTTAGTACATAATCTTTTTAATGTATAATCTGTTATGGTTTCTAACAACTGTAAACAATGTATCGTTTCTTTCACTTTTAAGTTTTAGGTTTTAGCGGTGGAATTGGGTGGGGGTTTGGGTGGTTGCAACGGTGGTAACGGTTTATGAATGTTATCTCAACCCATATTCTTTTGCAACGTTTAGACAACTTCAGTGATTGATCTGCTAAAATTGTTATAGTCATTGTTATAATACGTTACCAAAAAATAGTTTTTGATTTTAAAATTGTAAATTTGAATATGTTTCGTTTAATTCTTTCAACTTTTTTTATTACATCAAATTACATTTCATTTGTAATGAATGGATAATGTTGAACATGAAACTTATTAAAACCTTGATCTGACTAAATCGAATAGAGCTCCGATGTCTCCCTTCTTCACTCCCTATGTTCGTTTAATTTGATAGGAGCACTAATGTCTGCCTTTTTCACTCCCAGTATTCGGTTGTTTACTTGTTTGAACACATTGAGCCAGACTAACTTGTGAACTAGACTGATTTACTTCTAATAACTACTGTAATCGCCATAACATCAATAGGACCTTAAAACATGAACCATGAACCAGTGATAACGCAATTAATGTACACTTGAATCCACTTTTTATTGTAAGTTTGGGAGAAACGAAAAACAGCTTACATTACTATTAAAGATTGTAATCATCCCTGGCCAATAGGCCCGTCACTGCCAGGATTTCACAATAGAAGAAACCAAATCATAAGAAGAGCCTCCAGGTTTCAATGCCTTAGCTGCACTCTCCTTAAGTTCATTAGCCTTACTTCTCATGACCTTACCTGCTTCACCTTCCATCACTAGTCTCACCACCCTCTCTATTTCTTCCCTCTTGACAAACTCCATTCCTCCCTCTTCCCTAGACCCTTCAATTGGCTTCACCGCTATTGCAATTTCCTCTGTCAACAAGGTTGCATTCATCTTTTGCTCTGCATAGAGAGGCCACGCAATCATTGGCACCCCATGCACAATACTTTCTAAAGTTGAGTTCCATCCGCAGTGTGACAAGAAACCTCCTGTCGACTCGTGGCTGAGTATTGGCACTTGCGGGGCCCATGATGGCACCACCAGTCCTACTTCAGCTGTCCTCTCCACAAAGCCTTCTGGCAGGTAAGATGTCGGATCATCGCGGTACCTCCCCACATTAAAAAACATGCCACAAGCGCTCAAGTGATCACTTGGTTTCCGTACCACCAAAATAAACTTTTGGTTGCTCATTTCCAAACCTAAAGCTAACTCAGTCAGTTGCTCAATCATCAATGTACCACCACTACCTAGCGCCACGAAAAGAACAGAATTAGGTGATTGATTATCCAGCCATGATATGATGTAGTCATCCATTTGGGCCACTGTTTGGTCTCGCTTGATCAACGGTCCAACCGGGTAAACCGGTGGAGCTGACAGGGTTTTGTAAAATGGGTCATTTTTAATCCCGTTTAGCCAACATGATTTTAATTCCAACTCATCCCATGTGTTCACAAAAACCCCAGCAGCCATAGTTAACCTGTTAACATGACGCAAGTAACATTTATACTCCTCATCCTTCCTGTTTAAAAGCGGCCCCAACAAATCATCTATTTCCAATGGTTTACAGCCCGGAATTTGGATGGGATCAGGGAGATCCCCATATTCACATTCGACTTCCTCGTCAAGCTTAGGAAGATACAAAGACAAAGAAAGCAATTTAGTCGGGCTAGTAAAGAAAGAATAGACCGGAATTCCCAACTCTTTACAAATCAAAAATGCTTCAGTTGCGAAAATATCAATTATTAGCGCTTTAGGGAGGTTTAGCTCAACGAGGGTTGCACGAAGCTGTTTGAAAGATTCTTGACAGATATAAGTGAGTCGGGTGAGAATGTTCATGTTGTCGTTGACACAAGATGACACATCGGTGTGCGGGAGAGGGATGACATGGAGGTCGGTTGGGAGATTGGAGGAGTGGATGAGCTGGTGTTGCATTGCTGGGACTTCGTCGTTGTTGATGACGAGGAAGCTGACATGGACGTTTTGGTGTATGACGAGATGTTTGGCGAACTCCAAGAGAGGAATGAGGTGGCCTATACCAGGGCTTGGGAGGAAGGCAATATGAGGTTTTGTTACTTGATTAGCACACATCATTTTGGGAAGGACGAAAATATGGATGTGAATACGGGATGGCAAAACTTGTCTTGTGTCTGTCTGCGTTTTATGCAAACATGTGTACATGTTGCTGAGTATCATATTCTAAATTAAAATAATGGTATCATATTCTGTTAATATTGTGCCCATGTAATATATTCGTTGTTTAGTTGTGTTCTTTGTTTGTAAATCGATAATATTCTTTTGAATGGTTTTTTATTAATTGCTTCACTCATGAAATTCTTGAAATCATTATTAAAAACTTGGGTGATTTTGAGATGCACTCACACGTACATCAGTACAGAATTCAAATGTCTAATTTCAACATACAAAGACATACTAGTATTCAGCAACTAGCTAGCTATATGGCATGGTTTAATTTCCAGGACTCCACAACTGAAGAAAGCAAGTCATAAGAAGAGCCTCCGGACTTCAATGCCTTTGCCGCACTCTCTTTAAGCTCATTAGCCTTGACCTTCATTACCTTACCTTCTTCGCTTTCCATTAACAATCTCACCACCCTCGCTACCTCTTCCCTCTTCACAACCTTCTCTCCTCCTGCCTCAGCAGAGACCGCAACTGGCTTCACAGCTACTGCAATCTCTTCTGTCAACAAGGTTGCATTCATCTTCTGTTCCGCGTAGAGAGGCCATGCAATCATTGGGATTCCATGCACAATGCTTTCCAGCGTTGAGTTCCAACCGCAATGGGACAAGAAACCCCCTGTTGCCTCATGGCGGAGTATTGGCACCTGTGGTGCCCATGATGGCACCAGCAGTCCTACTCCAGATGTCCCCTTCACAAACCCTTCTGGCAGGTAAGACAACGCATCATTTTTGTCACTCCCCACGTTAAAAAATGCAGCACAAGCGTTCAGGTCATTTGGTTCCCGCACCACCCAAACAAACTTTTGCTCGCTCATTTCCAATCCTAAAGCTAACTCGATCAGTTGCTCACTTGATAATGTACCACCACTACCAAGGGACACCAAAAGCACAGAATTAGGCGACTGATTATTCAACCACGAAATGATGTATTCATGAGATTCAGTCACTGGTTCATCTTTCTTGATCAATGGTCCCACTGGATAAATAGGTGGAGCAGGCAGTGTTTTGTAAAACGGGTCATTTTTAATCCCGCTTAGCCAACAGGATTTCAACTCTAAATCATCCCATGTGTTAACAAAAATCCCAGCAACCATGGTTAAACTAGTCATAGAATCCTTTAGTTTCGATAAGCCGGCTGGAAAATCATCCCTTCCTATGGATTTACAGCCCGGGACTTGGATCAGCTCGAGAAGTTCCACGCGTTCCTTGTCAAGCTTAGGAAGGTAGAAAGACAAAGCAAGGAGCTGAGTAGTGCTCGTAAAGAAAGAGTAGACCGGAACACCTAACTCTTTGCACACCGAGATGGCATCTGTGGTGAAGATATCAATTATAAGGGCTTTGGGGAGGTTTAAATCAATGAGAGTTGCACGGAGGTGTTTGATAGATTCTTGGCAGGTATTAATGAGTTGGGTGACTACATTTGTTTCGCTTTCGACACCTGAAGAAAAATTGTTAACTGGCGGAAGATTAATGACATGGAGGTTGGCTGGGAGGGTAGAGGAGTGGAGGAGCTGGTCTTGTATCACCGGGGTCTTGTTGTCAGTGTTCATGACAAAGAAGCTGACATGGACGTTGTGGTGGATGACAAGGTGTTTTGCGAATTCTAAGAGAGGGACCAGGTGGCCTATACCAGGGCTTGGAAGGAAGGCGATATGAGGCTTTGTGACTTCTTGAGCGCTCACCATTTTCTGTAACAAGGAATTGAAAATGGAGATACTAGAGTTGTGTTTTAGACAGGGTGCCAGTGTGCATTTATATGATGAAGACTGAAGAGTTTCTTCCATTTGGCAAAAAACAAATAAAAAAGGAGTATCTTCAATATACTGGAATAACTTATACCAAAAAAGAAAATAAAAAGAGCATGAGCAAGCTTAGTTTTTTGAAAAAAAAAAATAAATTTTCAATCAAATTAGAGATGTGACCAAATAAAATCTCTGATATTAGTGTTTAGTAATTGATTTTTTGAAATATGGATTTGGTTCCAAAAAACTAATATTAAAAAAGCTACTTATCACGTATAGAAAAAGTTATTTGAAACATCTATTTACCAAACGTTTTATTTGAAACGTCTATTACCAAACGTTTTATTCAAAACAGCTAAATTCTATTCACTAGTTAAAACAGTTTAGCTATTCAAAACGGTTAATTCAATACGTTACAGCTACAGCTAATTTCTAAATAAGGCCTATTTATCGTATACAAATAACTTTTTCTGTCTCAATATTTATTCTTTTCTATAACATATATAAAATATTGAAGTATCTCCCATATACTAATAATCTATATCAGATTTTGTATCAATATTTTTCAAGAAGTAAAGTTGTTTTTTAACAGCGTAAGCAAGCTCGAATGATATAACATATATATGTTGCCAAAATCGAAGATATGACTATTTGATGAATTATAAAAATATTTTTCATTCTAAAAGGTGGAAGTCATTTTTCAGAAATTTATCACTTTTTTCAAAGGAATTTTCCTTTTTTGAAAATTATTTTATTTTTCTTGAATTGAACAAATAGTGATAAAATTTATTTCCTGAAAATGAAAGAAATACAGAAAAAAGATTTATCAACACAAAATTCTCAACTCAAACAAATTCCACACATATATGTCTTGCTCTAATTTAGAACTAGGAGGAGAGTCTTGACAAAAAAAAAAAAACTTCGAGGAGAGTGTAATATTCATTCAAGAAATTGTCACCGAGACAAAGTTACCAGAAAATGAGAGCAGATTAGCCAAATTTTTATTTCAACAACTATTAACTAGGAACAGGTGCAGTTTGGCTCAAACTCAGTTACTAGCTAGCCTCTTGTGCTCCCGAATCCCAGTGTGAGTTCCAAATCATCTAATGCTACTTCATGAATCCTCTCTCCTTCCCAAGCCTTTACTGGCATGCTCTTGGTTTCAAACTCTTTTCCTTTCTGTTTCTCCAAGATTGTACTTTTAAAAGACTCATTCTGAGCCACAGGCTTC
Source organism: Anethum foeniculum (assembly GCA_003724115.2). Lineage (NCBI taxonomy): Eukaryota > Viridiplantae > Streptophyta > Magnoliopsida > Apiales > Apiaceae > Anethum > Anethum foeniculum. Next base: position 19,404 of record PHNY01128704.1, on the reverse strand, counting down.
GCAAGAGTAAAAGTTGGAGAGGCTGGGGAAACAGTAGGCATATACGCTTGGAAGCTCATCCATTGACCTGAATTATTAGTTGAATCAGACTCATCGCATTCTGGTATGGTGGCTGGAGTGAGGCGCTGACTACGAGTAGGACTTGCTGGACAAGAAGCAGCGAGAAAGGGGAAGTTCAAGGAAGCAGACTGTTTAGCAATGGACTCCCAGTTGAAATTCTGCATAGATAATATATTGGTGATTGGTGATGAAAGTGGCGGGGTCACAGGGGCACTGTTTGAGATTCTGAAAGGAGGCGGAGATGGATGGTAAGACTGATGTATGAACGAGAAGGTATTTGACAACAAGTTATCATTAAGTCTAGATGGACTGGGGAAGGTAGTGGATGTTGGACTAGGTTGATAGGATGCAACAGGGCTCGGAAAGGAAGAAGATGGGGGACTTGGCCTGCGTGAAGTGCATGGAGTAGTGTTGGTTGAAGTGCCTCCGAGATCAATTGATCCCATATAATTACAAAGTGGTCTTGATCCCTGAATCACAAGTCAAAAAACAGACTTTAGATAATCAAGCCATTGGAAAACTATACATGTGTAATCAATAACAGCATTGAGGTAGAACCCATGTTTATAACAAAGAACTGAAAATTATTGCATTCACATACAGTTGGTAAAGAAAAGAAGGTTGAAGAGTTGAACCTTGGGATAGGTGGTGCCATCAGGCTCAACAATCCAACCAGCTTGAGCACAGAGAGCTTTCAAAACCTCATTATTATCGCAGTGTTTAGGTAGATCAAAGTTGGCCTGAGCTCGCAACCCACCAAATATCTTGGCGGCAATTGCCCTCCTTCGCCGCTCTCTCCTCCTATTGTTCTCCCTCTCTCTCCATGATGGCTTCCTCCTCCCTCCAGATGATCCCTCTTCCCAATCCATCATCTCTTTCGGATACACTCATACACACATTTCAACTCTAGACTCTATAATATTTGTTGTTATTACTCTCAAGAAAGTTGCTCTACTTTTGTCTAGTGGTGAAGAATCTCTATGTGAACATACAGAAAGTTATGTAAACAGAAATAATGCTGTTACTGCTGCTTTAACAACTTACCACTCCTTTTCTTTGCTCCTTTCAACGTCACTGATTCATTTACTTAAAAGAGTACAGACTGTGCCCATGTCATCTGCCAGTATTTAAGACAGTATTCCCAATTGAAGTGTACACAACTTCATAGTGCTTTTGTTACCATTTGAGCACTCCTAATAAAATTACAGTTTTACCCTGAGCGCGGGGAAACTGCAGAAATTCTTCTAAATTAATTAGTTAGACTAATTCCATCAAAAATAAAATAAAATTAGTTAGACTAATTTGTCAAAAAAAAAAAAAAAAAGTTAACTCCAATCAAATTTTTCTTCAAACTTTGTTTTGAATAAAGAAACTTCATATTTTATTTTTCTTTTTATCTATTGTTATTTAATTTTCTTCATTAGAGTAATTTTATTCTTGGGCTAAAGTTTTCTCCTCTTTTAGGGTTTCCCCCATCTATCACCCTCGAAGTGCTAAAACATAAGAAAACACGAAGAATCCTTCCAAAATCCATTTTCCCTTTCTCCAAAATATTTCCCCAAACAATTAGAAGCAGCATCATAGTTGGTTGTTGGTTAATTCTACTTTTATCGAAATTAAGTAGCTCTAAACCATGCATGAAACAAACTGGCCATAACCAAATGTCCAACTCTCCATAATATTCTCATAGGCAAAGTAAACTTGCAGAATGTTACAAAGAGAAATTTCTCAAAGTATCAGGGAAGTGCAGTAACTTCTACACAGCGCAGAAAAACATAGCCTAAAGAGAGATTCATCCATTGAGTCCTTTTTTTTTTTTACAGACGTTGATTATGAAGGCATTCGTAATTGTAACGAAAACATTATAACATGACACTACGACCTTCAAATCCTATACGCATCGACTAAAGTAGGTGTTTCCCACGTAACCACCAGTCATTGCCCTTCTCACATTGGTCTCAAATAACTTCGGGTTATCCCTCAACACTGCAGCAGCATCAGCATTGAGCGGATCCTCATGGTTTGGTTCCTATGAAAAAAAAAACTGGTTTAGTGATATAGAAGACAATGAAAACCAAAATTTAAACTTCAGGATTAAAAAAACTTACTGTGAACAGATGATACAAGCCATAGATGACAGTGTTTATGTTGAGGACAGGTTTCCAGTCTTCCCGGAGAATGTTGAGGCACACATTTCCTTCCAAGTCAATGTTTGGGTGGTAAACCTTCAAGAGTTTGTTTCGTCAGTAAAACCACCAAATACTGAACTCAGGAAAATCGTATGAAATATGCAGCAAAAACTTAGGTTTTAGTGTGTAGTTTTTACTTACCTTTGTCTTGCATTTGACCTTTGGTGCTTCATGAGGATATATCGGGGAAATCTGGAAAGTGAATGTAAATAAGCCCCCTCTGACGACAGGCATTGAAGTAGTTGAGACATTGTTACATACAGAATTTCAAAAAGCTATATCACAAGAGGTGGAAGGAAAAATATATGTAGATAAATGCAAAGGCTGTTTGAATAATTACTTTAATTTAACTTGTTATATTAAGAAAACCATTAAACAAATATGAGAAGGAATACTTACGAGTAATATCCTTCATCAGGGCGAATTGTGACTTCAAAGTTCATCAGATCATCCTTCCCATTAGGAAACGAAATGCTGCAAGTCTTTGGAAGGTTTAGTTCACTTATATCTGCAAGAAAACAAATTATAACTAAAAATATAGTAGCTAACACCTATGGTTGAGCTAATCGAGAAAAAACTATAGATAAATAGAATATGGCATCCAGATTTACAGTCCAGTTGAGCAATCTCGGATATGAAGAGCTTTAGGAAAACAATTAAAAAGAACTACAGTGCCTTGGTGACTGAACCACAGAACAACCACTATATGCAAGGTCCCTCTAAATGTACAAAATATAAACATTATTACTTGCAATCATGATTATAATAGAGCTCAAACAACAAGAACATCCCATAAGTTAATTAAAAGAGAACCAACAAAATAAGCCAACTAAAGCAAATGATAGAAAAGAATACTTCATATATAGACAGTATCAATGATCAAAGCTTATTCTTATGTAGTTAGTAGGCATATCTGTACAGTTTTCCTGACGCTGTGATAAAGAAAAGGCATCCCTTAAATCTCGACTTCAAAAACTATATTGAGAATGAAGCATAGATACCAACCCCACCCTGATGCTTCAGAATTACATAAATAATTTACTAGATGTAAACTAAAATCAGAATTACCCTTATATTTACTAAAACCAGATTACCAGAAGCACTTTCCTCCTGGATCGAATACACACACATATTCTTCATCTTATAATCAAATTTATTTTGTGCGTACACAACAAAGTGATACTTTAATCAGTGGATCACGCTAAAAAACCCTCCTAGGGATTGAAAGAAAAGAAATTAATATTATCACAATCAATTACCTTTGTGGAGTCGTAGTTCCCCAGCGCTCTGCTTCTTGACTGGAGGCTTACCATCAGAATTCTCAGCGAGTTCTCTCTGTTTCTCCTTTACTTTGAACAATCTGATCATTTTTTTCCCTGGAAAAAAAGCACCCACTAATTCAAAAGTAATTTTTCAAACAAATTGCAGTATGATCATGCTATTAAACTACACTTTTAAGTATCAACAAATACTTGCACCAGAATTCATGCATTACCTAGTAGAATAATGAGATGTTACTGATCTACCAAAACAGAGTGTTGCTAGCAGGAACAAGGCTGCATAGACCTTGCGTTTCCTATCAAATATAGGAGTATAGCCTCACCCTAATTTCCTAATCTTTTCATATGTGTGATAGGTTTAGCTTTTAGTCTTCTTTCTTTTTAGCTGACTCTTCCAGTCTTTCTCATTGATTAATTAGAAGCATCTAGCTACACCATGCCAGCCTAGAATTGGAGTAACTAAATTTACAAGGACTATAACTATACACAATACAAATCCACTCATGCTAATGATTAATAACAATATATACACATGTGTAACCACTGTTCAGCACTGTATGTTATTTAAAACTGAATTGTGATTATCGTCATAGTACGAACTACAAATTCTAGAAAAGCAGCAGCTATAATTCTATTTTATTTTACTAAAACCATTGTACTATTAGTGAGACATAAAAATGTAAATGATTTGCACTCATGAAAATATAAATGATTTGCACTAAGGGTTTTACTACACATCCAAAGATAAACTATGTAACACAAAACAAAGATAGTATGTACAGTAGTATATATAGGCACCAGATAACTACACTGAAAAGATCCTCTATACACTCTCTGCTAGCACGGATGTACTCTTTTCTCCTTGCATAATCCATTGTACTAACAATTGTCAAAAAGTAGCTAAGCACTCTACAGTCCTCTTAAATTTCATTTCGTATATGCTCCAATTCTGCGGAATATCTGTTTGCAGCATCCCAAGGCACACATGCTATTACTCCCAATCTCCCATACTATATTATTTGAACTTCATGAAGACACTTAACAAACTTCCATATGTAGAGTAGTGGAGTAATAGAGTCATGTGTTGCAAAGTGCAAACTGTATATCTAGAACAACTTGACAATATTATTTCAAACTCACTTCTTGCTTGCACATTGGTATACTCACTTATTGATGCACAACAACTTCGAATTCAATATTATTCCAATAAGCAAGTTTAAATATGTGGACTACATCACTTATGTTATATATGGTATAGACTATAGAAACCGTAATTATTTAACCTAATGGACCAAGGCCCGTTAACAATTGGGCTTCTTATTAATAAACTACTTATTTAATAATCCATTAGCCTGACATATCAAGTATACAGATAAATACACTTTTATCTCTATACAAAATATATATAGACTAATTAATAAGAACACATAACACATATAACAATTCTTCACTTCTGTTCCCAACTTGTATAGTGTAGCGCGGGAAGCCTCAGCACAGTAGCAAGTGAAGGGTATTCAATACACCACCTCTGCTTAAATCTATAAACCTATGCTCTTTTTTTCACTATTAAGGGTGCATTTGGATTGAGAGTTGGGGAGGGAATATCGGGTGAGGAAAAGAAAGGATAGGTTGGGTTGAACCATTACCTTGTATGGATGAAAGGATTGAGCAAGGAGGAGTTCAATCCTTTGGATTTTGATGAAGAAGGTTGGGTACTTTAAAGGCTAATTTTTTTTTAAAAAAAATCTTAATAAAAGTAAAATAAAAACAAGTTTTAAATTTTAAAAATCTAAAATTTACAATTGATAAAATATATATAACTTTGCTATTATAGCTTAATAAACAATTTAGAAAAGTTATTTTTTTTATTTCCATTTATTCCTTCATCATAAAATTTCCCATCATTGATATTTTAATCAAAAAGAAGGAAAATAATTTTTAAAAAGCAGTATGTTAACTAAATTAATACAAATGCAAATATGTGAATGTGATTCATTAATTAAAATATTAATTAATCGCATGATATATACTAACTAAATAACAATAAAATTATATCATTCTACATTATAATAAGTAACAACCAACACCTATGTATATAATTAAAAAGAAAATGAAATAAAAAAGTTACATGGAAACAGGACCACAAGAGACCATCATGGGGTCATTTTCTGAATATAAGATTACATAAAAAAAAAAAGAAGAAAAGAAAAGAAAAGAAGAAGAAGTAAAACTTGTAACACTAGAAATGATACAGTTCTCAGACAAATATGGTAGCAATGGTGGTAGCAAAAGATCGGCCTATAACCATTTATAACACTTGT